>CAEFZY010045853.1:0-57317 GCA_903066815.1 Brachyrhaphis roseni
GTGCAGTCAACCAGTGATTGTCCACAATGAGTCATGAAGACCACAGAGGCTGGGAAAGGTTAGCCTTGCATTCTGTACCAGGGAGCTAAAGTGGTAAGTCCTGAAACCGCATGCAACTACAACGGGTGAGGGACAGTGTGTTCTGGTCACGTCTGTCAACGAGCTAGAACTTTAACCCAAGACTCATAAAGGCATATTTCATCAAATAGCCCAAAACCCAACGACTGAGGTTAAAACATGCACCAGCTACAATGGTGTAGCTCCATCCTGTAGGACTCCTCACCTCATTCTCTTGTTCAAGTCCCTGTGCATCAGCTGCTTTTCTCATTCCCAATCCCACCCCAGGATTCCCACTTCTGTCCTAAATGTGCGTAAGTGGCACCGTTCCACTGAGGTAGTGCTGCTGGACACTGGTGTAGCCCCTCTGTGCAGTCGCAGGATCGGAGGAATCCCCTCCGGGTCCAGGAATGTACATGCTGATCATGTCCCTGAGATCCCCCTGCAAAGGCCCTCGGTGGTGGTTCGGCGTTCCTGTTGAGGGCGAATGGGCCACCGGTTCTGCCTTCACCATGGGCATGTTCACCGGGCTCAGCTGCTGCGGACTGCTGCTGTATGACATGGGACTGCAGGAGAGAGAAAACGCAACAAATTAAACCCACGCTTTTTTTTGGTACAGAGATCAGAACTAGAGCATCAAGTTGGAGAAGTTTTACACCTGCACCGCTGTGGGCTGGGAGCAGTATTAATGTGACTTAGCTGCATTTTGTACAAACCACAAATTGCAGAACTATGAAGAAGACAAATTAACTCAAGATGAATGATAAAGGCTGAAAGTGGAATGTTGTAGAATTTAACTTTGGATATGAATGCTGACATGAATCTGGTAAATACACCTGAACTCTGAACTACTTTGGTCCCAAAATTAAAAGAAAAAAAAAAAAAAAAGGACTCTAGCTTCAATTTTACCAAATTAAAATTCTTTAATTGCCTATTTATGAGTTTACAGCTTCCCTTTTACTGTGAAAACAATGTGGCTGCTCTTCCACTAATTGACATTTTTTTCCATGTAGAACAGTGCAGGAGCTGAAAAAGAAAATTCCAGTTCAGAACAAGCAATCACACCTTATAGGCCAGGAAAATAGTGCATCAAATGCGACTTGCATCTGCGTGTTAAGGCAAGGCAGGGATCGTCTTTAGCTCAACACACCCTACAAACTGCAAGCCTTCATTCCTCATGTCTGTCTAAACAGGATTTACCCACAAGACGTTAGGAACATTTTCATCCATTCCAAAGCAAAGTCTTTAACAAGATTTGAGTGAACAGCATCATGCACACATGACTGTTTCCCCATTTGCGATATCATAGAAGACTTACTGAAGTCTTTAGAAGATGACAGTAAAAGTAGGAAGATAATTGATGCATTTCCAAGCAATGGAGGAAAAGTGTACACAAAGTCTGCCAACAGTCAGTCAGTTCAGAGGTAAACCAGCCAACGTGTTCCGGTTCCTGACACATGGGATTATGTTTCTTATGAGTATTCTTTTCTGGAAAAGACCATCTAATAAATGATCATAGATCACAACAGTAAGCTACACCTCAAGAACTTTAACAGTTGTGGCCAGAGCTTTGTTGTGCACATTTCCTTTCCTCAGCTGGCTGACTCCACTAAAGAATTTCCATAGTTTTTGTATCAGTCAATGTATAAAACCACTCTCTAAATTTGGTCCATGGAAAAAGATCCAATATGCTTATTGTAAAAAAAAATAAATAAAAAAAAAAACACTAAATAAATTTTAAAAATCTCCCCGTTCAAAGCCAAACACTGACAGCCATCTTCTGTAGGCAAAACAGATTTCACAGCATCTCTACACAACTCTAGAGAGAAACAAGAAAATCCCAGTCTGAACTGGAGTGCTTGAATAAACTTGTGTAGAGTACTTCGGGCTGAGCATCAGAATTGGTAAATGTTAGAAGGCAACTTAAGAGTACAGAGAAATACTACATCGAACAGCAAATTTGTATAAGACAGTAATGGCTTAAAAAACACTGAAACAGAGCACCGCTGCTGGAGCCGTATGGTTCTCAGTGCACACAGTCTGTGGTTTTAGGAAATTTAAATAGAAGACAAAAGCTCTCCGATCACTTAGGACAATGGTTTCAAAGAAATTGTGGGTGGCCACACACAGAGCAGCCCTGCCCGTCATCAAGTCCGCTTGATCAACATTCCAGGCATGACCCAACCCAAAATCACAGCCTCTGGCATAACAAGTAGGCAACAGACAGAACTCTGTTCCATGTTCCAAACTCTCTCAGGAACTGAATCATAACCCGACTGGGCCGTCATTTGAATCTGTTACATAATGGTCCAGTGCTTTACATCAAATTCAAACCATTTTCAAGCCAAAGTCCTGTAACAATGGAAGTGGGTTTAATGTCCAAATCATTAAAGACACATCTGAACTAAAAATTAAAGTGCAGACATGTGGAAGTGTGATGCTTAAACAGCTTAACACAGTAGAAGGCTGTGTAAGAATAAGTTCAAAGTTGACCAATCAACACTGAGTTGAAAATCCTTCAGTAGGTCAAGCTGGACAGTAACCTGGTGGTCAGGCAGCATAATCTGACAGGTTCATTTTGACAAACTCTCTGAGAAAGGATTTTTTTTGTGATCAATTAAAATAACTACACACTAGAAAATAATGAACACATCCACATAATCTGCTGGATTTGTTTAGATAAAAACTTTTTAAATTCATTTCAAATGATTTAGGAGCACAGTCTGAATTTCGTACCACAAAGCAAACAATTGCAAAATGGTATGACAATAAAAAAAGGATAATTTAATGCTTAAAATAAAGAATTATTTACTGTTTGATAACAAGGCCTCACAGGAATGTATAAGACTGAACTGTGTAGAGTTTAGAGACAGTTTTTACTGCCATGGAAATGAACTGCATCATTTCTGTGAAATATATAAAAGTGCTTTTATCGACCTGCACAGAGAATATTTACATATCAAAGTGTGAAAAGCGGCAGACTGATGTTGTCACTAGAAGTTGTGGACCAGTTCAGAGTTGACCAGATGATCTTCCACCCACCTGTAGGAGTTGGCTCCGCTCATGTACGTCTGCGCCGCCGTCATCGCGGGCGGGTACTGGAGAGCGGACAGGTCGTACCGGTGTAGCTGCTGCGTGTAGCTGAGCGCCTCGTTCTGCATGCCGGTGTATCCCCCGGTGGGAGCCCAGCCGTAGCCCTCCATCCGGGGACTGCCGCCTTGATTCTGGGCCGCCGCCGTCAGGAGGTTCCCTGCTGACAGCGGGTATTTGCCCACCTGAGTGTCCTTCTTCAGCAGCGGCTTGGTTTTGCGGCGGGGTTTGTATTTGTAGTCGGGGTACTCCTTCATGTGGACGGCCCGGAGTCTCTTGGCCTCGTCGATGAACGGCCGCTTCTCGGCGTCGGTCAGAAGTTTCCACTCGGCTCCCAGCCGCTTGCTGATCTCGGAGTTGTGCATCTTGGGGTTCTCCTGGGCCATCTTCCGCCTCTGTCCTCTTGACCACACCATAAACGCGTTCATGGGCCTCTTGACTTTATCCATGGGGTCTCCTCCAGGTGGACACGCCGTTTTCGGGAGAGAGTTCCCGTTGGTCCCCAGACTCCCGGTGAGGCTGCCGGTGATCGGTGACATGCCGGCGGTCTGGTGAGTCTGAGGCTGACCGTTTGGTTTCAGCTCGTGCTCCATCAAGCTGTACATGTCGGCCAGATGAGGTCAAGATGACTTGGAGGGAGAGAAATACAGCCGAGCTGCCGGTGACTTGAACTTTTGCTTCCCAGCAGGTTAGACCGGGTGATTTAAATCAAGTTGCTAATTACCCACGTCACACCCGGGAAACAAAACGAGCCTGGCGAGATCCACCTTTTTCTACTTTACGTGTGATGCTGCTGCTGGGGATGTCATTACTTCTCTACTTCAGGTTTGCGGGTTTGTTGATTTTTTTTTTTTTTTTGTCTACACTTAAGGGTGTGAACTCCACGTCCAGCAGCTGTCAACCGGCCCCAGCATCGCACACTGAGGCGACTCATCTGCCCCGGAGCTCAAACAGACCAACTCTGTGCTGCTGCACATCAGCAGGAACCAATGGGAAAGCGAAGAGCTCCAAAGGGCCATTTGAATGTGAATAGCTTCCGACGCTGCAGAGACACTTGTTGATGACTGAGTTGGGGGGGAAAGGGGGCGATCCTGGTGTCATGGGGAGGGGGGCACAGACCCCATGTTTAAGAGTAACTTGCAGAAGATGTTTTTCCACATTGTTCATTCTCCAAACAAGATTGATTTTTTTTCTTCACTCTACTTCATTACTTTAAAACAAACCACTTTACAAGTTGTACTTTTTCCACTTTAACCGTCATCTACTTCAAACCCGTTAAACACAAAGGCTCTACAGGGCTACAGTTTACGTTCATATGTTCAATTCTGCTTTCTGATAACATCAACAACTACTGAGCAATTCTCCCTTATTGAATTTTCTCATTAAGAAAGGTAGGTGTTTGACATTAGCTGTATATTATGGGATGCCAATGCACAGTCAAACAATAACAGTGATAGTTTGTGTTATTTTGTCTGTCATAGGAAAAAAAATGGGGGTTCATTTTTCAAAATCATGTTTTCCATGTTAATTCATTTATAAATGTCAGTTTCAAACTAAATATTTAATTAGCAAACTATAGAATTAGTTTGAAGGGGGTTTTTTTTACGTCCTACAGTACTAAAGAAAACTGAGAAACAGACATTTAAGTCCAACAAGACACCATGAAATCAAAACAACTGAGGAAAAAAAACGTTCCAGAGACAAATAGAATACATAGCTGTTTTATTTATATCTCAAAAAAATCCCAGATTTCTCACCATATTGACAGTGAAATGTTGACTGGATGATCGATGGTCACTTTGTGTACTGAGTTTGACCCACTTTTCACTATACCTGAGATTAGAAGTATAAATATAGATCAGTGGTCTCAGACTTTATCCTCATGGGCCAGAGTCCTGCAACTTTCAGACATGTTCTTTGTCCTATATGCTTGAACTAAACGGTGAAATTGCCTCTCTAGTATGCAGTCCAGTTAATGAGTTAGTATTGGAGCCAGATGAGCTGAAGTGGAGAGATGTCTAAAGGTTGCCGGACATCAATCAGCCCTGGAGGAGAGGAGTTTGACACCATTGATATAGACAGTATGAGTTAGTGAAAAGAGTTATTCCAATGTTAGCTGAAGTTCTGCAGACAATAAGTCTACAGGCTATCCCTCCTCCATGCCTCTATTTGTGCTTTCTAGCTCTTTTCCTAAGATATCATTTCTGAGAAATGGTGCAAGTTGTTGAATGTTTGGGAATACATAGATTATGTATTGATGGCATTAATTTTAAACGCATAATAAAATTACATTGATTGCTTATGTATAAATGTGAGTGAAAAGCAATGTCTTCAAGTCTCAAATTATGTCTTTCTAACTTGGTAGTATAACTTCTTGTCTGCTGCTGCCTATCTGACCTTTGACCTCACTCCACATCACTGGCTCCATCACAGATAGTTATTTACTGGCTTTCAGAAAGCAACTCTAATGTCTTGATAGCACTTCACCTAAAAGAAGTGAAGATTAATAATATATTTCTGAAGGACTACCTGAGAAGCCAAAAAATTGTACTTAAGGAAGAATAAAATTCCTTCATTAGACTTACACTGAAATAGAGGTAAATATGCAAAAAGTATTCAAGAATAAAAGGTGTTTAGCAAAAAGGTTGCTTAAGCAGCAGTGTGATCATAACATCTGATTTCATTTGTGGAAATTATGCAATCAGACAGAAACAAATGTACAATTTAATTTATTGACAAACCCAGGTATTTTACAGCATAAAATAAAAAACAAGTAAAATATCTATAAATGTACAAATTCAAATAGGAGTAAAAAAACTTTTCAAATGCGTTTTATTCACACATAGAGCTGCTGAAACCAGTAGTTACAATATGTAATGTATAAATGTCGAAACAGTAAAAGGTACTTCTAGTGACTTCTCTTGACCTCCAGAACGTTCCCACTGGACCCGGTGAGGTTGCCAGTGATCGGGGACATCCCCTTTGGTCTGATGACTCTGACGGTTTGGTTTCAACTCGTGGGCAGGTGTGGTGAAGATGACTGAAGAGAAATACCAAAATGCAGTCGTCAACCTGGTGACATTAAGTTTTGTTTCCCAGCAGGTTAGACCGGGAGATCCAGGTGAGTTATTACCCATGTTACACCCGCCAAACAAACTAGATCACCCAGATATACCTTTCCATTTTCCTTGAAAATACTCCAAGAACTACTTTCATTTTTCAAACAGTTGGCACAGACAGCCATAAAAAGTCTTCCGTAAACATACATGTTGCTCTACTGAGGATCTTTAGCTCATCCCTCTAATCAGGTGTTTTCCCCCAGGCTTTGAAAACAACAGTTGTCAACCACTGCTGAAAAGAGAACAGGACAAGCCACTAATCCAAAATGACATAACAATCTCCAAACTTCTATTCACCAGCAAGGTTATTGTGAAAGCAGTGTTTGAACAGTTTAACAGCTTCTAAACAATGACTGACCACTTTGATGTTTCCATGCTCATCACAGTGTGGAGACTGCCCTCGTTAAGATGTTCAGTGACATCCATATAAATACTGACTGTGGAAGAACCACAGTGCTGGTTCTGTTGGACCTCAGCGAAGCATTCAACCCTGTTGATCATGGTATGTTATTGAAGCGAATGCAGAGCTGCTTCAGACTCTGGTAGGGTACTTCGTTGGTTGGAGTTTTCCTCAAAGAGCAGGGACTTAATTGAGCCAATTGGTAACTTTTTGTTGGAGCAAACAGACGTCACATGAGGGCTCCCAATGGTTCCATCCTGGGGGCCCTCTTATTTAATATCCACATGCTCCTGCACAGTGATGCAGCTGGTAGCACTGCTGCCTTGCAGCAAGAAGGTCCTGGGTTCAAACCCTGGCCCAGGGTCACACTCTGTACCCCATCCCTCGCCTGTTGAAGATAGACACTAGTGGGGACACCACTAGGGATAAGTGTGTAAGATAATCGTCTTCTCTCATACCAACTACCTTCCTATCCTCTTTCCCTCCATCCTCTTTGGTCTTCCTCTAGGTCTCCTGCCTGGCATGTCCGTCGTCACCATCCTTCTGCTGATGTGTTCACCATCTCTCCTCTTTATATGTCCAAACCATCTCAGGCTGGCTTCTCTGACTTTTTGTCCAACACACCAGACATGAGCTGTTCCTCTGATGTATTCATTCCTGATCTTATCCATCAGGTTGCTCCCAAAGAGAACATCGGCATCCTCATCTCTGCTACCTCCAGCTCTGCCTCCTGTCTGCTTGTCATTGCCACTGTCTCTAAACCAAACAGAACAACTTAAACATAGAGGTCCTTTAAATCAAGGCTTAAAACCTATTTGCTTAGAACCGCCTCCATTTAATAACTAAAACATAGCTTAATTTTAGACTTTATTCTAACTTATTATTACTTTCCAAATTTGATGTTTTGTGTTTGGTTTTTTTTTCATGTTCAGTCCTTTGAATTGCCTTGTTGCTGAAATGTTCTATACAAATCAACTTGTCTTGTTATAGCTTTTCTGAGTGAGATATTTGCTGAGGTGCTAGGCTAACAATAGCTCCTGACCTAGTCAATGAACTGTTTTCATTGACTAGGACTTAATATTATGACTCACTAACATATCTACTTTTTTTTCTGCTCCATTTATTTGTGTGCAATCACAGCTTAAATAAATAAATAAAGCTTTATAAATTAAGCACATTGCTGTTATCTCTAATTATTTTGGTCACAATAGTTTATTGCACTTTGTCTGAGACTTAGCTTAGAGTGTGCTAAAGATAAGGCATAGAGTAGATCTGCATTTACTGGGCTTTCAGTGCAGACCTGGATTGGAATCTGAATTGTAAGAATCACTGCTCTAACTACTAGAACAGTATCGGTTGTGGCCTATTTCACAACCGAAACATTCATTTAAATGTGCAGAGTACACATAGGTAACAAGAAGTGTATTACATTTCTCAATATGTGTATATTAACTCTTAGGTATAACTTGTGCAAAATCAGAACTAAATCCAAATCATTTGTAACATTTCCAGTCATTAGAGTTTTTTTCCTTTTTCTTGAGTGAAATAAGTTGAAATGCTGCTCTTACTTAAGTACAATGGTTGGCTTCTCTACCCACCTCTGAACCTAAAGCATAAAATGATTTGCAAGACACTGCATGAGACAAAAATGAATTTAGACATGACTATCCAAAGATTTAAGTCTAAGAACACCTCCACTCAAATCTCGTTGGAAAATAATGAATTAAGCACATGCTGCACAAATTTTTTCTTTGTCCTTAAGTAGGCCTGTCACAATAACCAATAAATAAATTAATTGAATGATAAATTTAAACAAGTGATTCGTTGTTTATCTCTTTTTTTCTCTCTTTCTACCAAAATCTGGGTGACAAAAGTATTTAGTTTTGTGCCTTGGTCTGAACTTTGAAGGACAATTTTGTTTACAAAAACTTCAAAATTCATTTTATTTGTTGCTTTGTTTATTAATTTTTGATATGTAAAATGTCTTCCAGTTCCAGTGTTAAATCTTCACTATAATTTAAAGTTTACTGATCTTTTACAACTTACTTTTGCATTATTATTGCAAAAGCACATTGTCATTATATTACTTAAAAATGGTCTCAAAACAACAATATTATCGTTTATCGCGATAACTTCTGGAACAATTTATCGTCTGGCAAAATTTCTTATTGTGACAGGCCTATTCTTGAGCACCATTTGAGATGTTTAAAGCAAAGCATTTTGTTATATGCACCTATTGGGATTCTGATTCTTGGACCTTCATAGGGACAGTGACTGAAAACCAAATGAGCACAATAAGAGATGGCCCACTTCTTAAGAATGTGGAGACTGTGGTTATTTTAGAAGGGGATTTGCTTTGACTCGGTGTGATAAATGGAAGATGAAATCATAACAATGCTTTTAAAAAGTTTAGCCTTTGATAACGGTGTTCCTGTGACGGAAATACCAACCGGTCAATGATGGTCCTGAAGATGAACTAGTTAAAATAGCAGACGCCTGCAATTTAAGATGAAATCAATAAACACCATTGAGCTGAGAATGTATGCTGCTGCTAATGTCTGAGATAATATATATATTTTTTTACATTTTAGACATAAATGTTTGTAGTAACAAATATTAGGATTTATACCGACTCTCTGTCAGTTTATTTCAACAGTTCCCTGCTCACTGGTGGCTAAAAGTTAGGTAGAGATCTTCAACTTTTTGATGATGCCATAATATCTCCCGTTGACTCAAAGTGTAGATTTTCTCTTCATGACAGCATCAAGTCACTTGCCTTCTTTTAGTGTTAAAGAACTCTGACTATCGGATTATCATAATGGATCCCTATTCAGCATACCCGCAAGATAATGAGAGGATTCAAATGCTTTGGAACCTTGCGAAAGGTGAAAACAGCTTGATGGAAAGAAGGGGAAATCTGAATGAACAGAAATTAAGTAGGATAAAATAAGGAGAAGTAAGGATGGCAGCAAAATGGGGGTGGGGAGTAGATTCAAGGGTGAGAAAGGGCCAGTGAATATGGTCCAACGAAACCCCCAAATAAAGGAGAATGGGTAGGCAATGTGGAGGGAGAACAAGGGAGGAGGAGGGCTGAAATGATGAAGGAATGGATGAAGGGTTGGTGTAAGGGTTTGGAGCACAAGGGTGGTTTTGGGTGACAGGCCTCATTCAATAAACCTCTATTCTTCCCCCTGCTGCCTTCTCTTTTCATGCAAAACAGGCCTGTTCAACCTCCTAGCCATCCGTCACACAGAGAAAGACCATGGCAGGCCTTTTGCGAGTCTCACACTCACATAATCCACCCACCCCACTCTACGATCCAGCACCCAACAGGGGGTGGAGTGGGTAACAAGACGGTATATGTGTGTTGGACCGCTGGGGGATGGGCAAAGGGTACCTTCAGCACAAAAAAGTGAAGAAGGGCCACCTAGTCTAAGTGCGAGATTAAAAAGCAGGGAGAGTTAACATGTTTTGAGGTAGTTATATTGGGGCCCCTGGAGAAAAAGAAGCGTTAACATGTCTGGGGCACTCCAAACCATCTCACCAAATTCACATTCAAACATTCATTTAAGAGATAGATTTCATGTGGACATTACAGTGACTAGTTCAGATCTCAAAGTCACAATACATATGGTAGTTTGTCTTGTGAATTAGACTTTTCCTTTTAAAAATCCTCTTTAACAGGGTTTTGGATGGCTACATGTAGCAGCACTCCCCTTGTGTTGGCTGATGGATACAGCAGCTTAATTCTTTGGAAATCAAAATAAACATAAGACAACAGGAAATAACATAACATACTACTAGGAGCAGAAATGGTTAAAGAGCATTGTTTGTAGTCAAAATGTTTTAGAGAAAGACTAATATAAATATTACACAGCTTCTGTCAGGTTGTTGTTCCTGAACTACAGTATTAACTCTGTAGTTCAGTGAGCTGCTACAGGAAGCTAGAAGAGTAAGCATGTAAAGTTCTGCTTTCCGGTGTTTCTTCAAATTACGGCAACAGCTTTCATATATTATATATATAGCTGCTTTTGTAGGTTATTATAGGTTATTATATTAGTGGGCGTTTTGTATTGATCGTGCTGGCTTGGCTGATGAGGGTGATCTAAATATGGTGACACATTTTAAAATATATATTATGTCAGTATCTGTCTGTTTGTTTTTGCTATGTAATTTCACAGCTCCCTATAAATCAGTCACACTTCTTAAAAAAAACAAAAAAAACAAAGCATTATATTCATACTTTATTTTGCTACTTAGTAAAAAGCAAAAAAAAAAAAAAAAGTCACACTCGTTAAATTGCTGTTGTTCATATTTGGGACAAAAGCTGCTTCCAAAATAGCAAATGGTGTATTTCACCATGTGTGTTGTGAATTTGAAAAATCAAATTCATTCCTTCTAAAAAGTCTAATTCACATGTTTCACATGTGCTATTTTGCACATGGTGAGACACACAATGTTCAAACTGAAGTTAAAGTTATTTATTTTGGTTTTTGTACATTGGAGTGATTATTTTTGAGTTATGCTTAATCATCAGTAATTCATATATGATTAAATATTAACCTATGTTAATTTAATGATTATATAATATAATTCAGTTCACACAGCACAGTAGTCTGTGTGAACGTTTAGAATGTCAGTAAAGAGGCTGACAAGCAGACTTTGATGCATTTCTTCATTCTGAGCAAGGACAGTGTGACAGTGGAGAGGAACAACTCCCATTCACCAGTATGACCTCATGAAGGAGAACCCTAGCTCATGAAGGAGCAAGGTAGATAGCCTACCAACTTACAAGTCTACCTACCAACTTACAAGTCATGAAAAAGACACTGACAAACTGAGGCACTGGGCTACGGGTACTTTCTATGAACCGAATAAAGAAAGAACAGTTTTGCTGGCAGCAATAATTGTAAATATAAAGACGGTGTAGTCAACTGACTTCTTGGAACAGAGAAGCTCTACTCTGAACTCCACCTGGAAGAAGACGTTCCTCATCTGTTCTTGAAGGCATCTAAAGGCCGGGCCAGCCTCCTGCAGCCCATTCTCTCACTCCACATCCCATGGCCATAAAGGAACAGACTCTCCTTTGCACCGACCTGCAAACTGCTCCAGAGCACTTCAGAGGGCATGCGTTTGAAAACATGCATTTGAACCACATCTTCTCAAAAAGCAAAGTTAGGAAGTTGATCCCTTAAAGCAGATAGGCTGTTGCTCATCACTATATACTCAAACCTTGTCCTTGAATACCACAAAGAAGAGCAGAGACAAAGGGCGGCCCTAAGACCCGATGCTGTGTTTAGGATATGGACACAGTTCTCACTTTAAAGACAGACCAGAAGACTAGACAAGTGACTCCAACATCCCAGCAGCTCTCCCTTCAAAATGCCAAGAAAAACAAGGTCATGAGTCTCCTCAACATCCACAAAGCCCAGGACTGAACAACCAAACTACTGTCATCCCGTCAAGGTGTATAACAGACATCTACAATATATAACTCTCTGTGTTATAGAAAGGGACATCTGAATGGTCTCTGCTGCCACCACCAGGAATCTCACTATAAGAGCAGACAGCTGACGCACATCAACACATTTTTGTTCTGTCAATCCCTGAAATGGTTTCATCAGCTACACTCTGGTTTATATCCAACCAGTCTAAGTATAAACTAATATAATTTCTAATAATAAAAACGGCAATAAAATCAGCGATCATAACATTGGATCATGCATGATTCTCTCCAATCAAAAGAATCTTGGTTCTGAATATGAAGAAATTAATAGAGAGTTTTCAAGAACTATTTCTGATTTGGATGTTTGTTTCTGGGAAGTAGAAATAATGTTGTTAACTGACTTAAAACAGGAAAAATTCAGTATGATTTTTTTTTTAAAAAAGGGGAAAAAGGTTTCTTTGTTGCTTTATTACATGCTCATAAAAACAAATAGTTTAAATTGCATCTATGAAAGCTGTCAGATTAAAAATGTCTACCTCTATAAATTCACCACATAAATATCATTGGAAATTATGTGGTTATTTGCCTTTGTTATTTTCTATAGGAATGTTCCCATAACAAGTACTGATTTAATATACATTATCAGATGGACCAAACTATAGAGTTCAGTGGAAACTTTGACATTTTAAGGACCAAAATGACAATAATTCATATAGGTAACAAAAAAGTAACAAAATAAGATAAAATAATTTTTTTCCGAATCAATTTCTTTCAATATAAAACGTATAAAACTTTAACGAAAACTGCAGATTTGTGTCTTTGTCTGGTGAATTTTTGGTTAAAACATATTTGCTTTTTATTCAATGGGTAGAGAATAAAAAAAATACTCAAGTAAGAGTATAGATACTTCACAATAAAATTACTCAAGTCAAAGTAAAATGCACAGTATAGTAAAAATACTACACTGTACTGCACAAGTCAATTTTTTCATGCCTACGTAGAGCATCATAATTTTTCTAACTCACTTCAGATTTATTCATTAGGATTGCCTTTGAATTTTAGCATATCGTTCAACCGATTTGGAGGCAGCATTAAACGTTGTAGAGACATAAACATAAAAACGGTTAAATGAGATGCTTGGGAACTGCTACACTAAAATCCTTCATCGTCCTGCTAAAGAAAGTGAAGAAAACATTTCAGGGTGAATTTTCCAAGAGAGGCTTCTTCAGAATACCCCCTACCCAGACGCTCTACACAGAATCAATGCAGAGTAATGTTTTCTGGCTCGCTATTTACAACTAGGTGGCGCGAATGTAAAATTACGGGAGTTGCAACTCTTCACGGAAAAAAAAGGAAGGACACGAAGAAGAAGGAGCCGAATTGTGGCTGGGCTACACTGTTTTAATTGAATGAGGCAAAAAAGCAGCTAAAGTTTGTGTCTGTGCTTTAAAATATTAAAAGTAAATACTTCCAGTATTCAGTCAGAAAGTCTGAGACTGAGAGGTAAGAACATTACCGCTGTATCCAGCTGGTTGAGGCACGCACCCGCTGGCTTTTTCACACAATTCTTGGAGCAGGCTAAGTGCTTAGCTAGCTTAAGATAACGTTGCTAACAGCTAACACGTTTGCACGGGCATATAATAAATAATCAAAGGACTATTGGCATTGTATTACGTTCATGTTGTACTCTCCTTGTGATGTAAATAACGTTGACTTATTATGTTTCCAGATAAAACTGCTTTTTCAGACAGAGTTGTGGGGTTTTATCTTACGTTTTGAAGCTATCGTTGCTAGCTCTGTGCGCGCTCAGCATAGCATTGAGGTGGACTGTTGAATGAGTTGTTGGTGTTTAACCGTTTAAACGCGCCGCCGTTTCCCCGATAAAGGGCTCTCTAAGTGTTTTTAATCTGAGTTTTGGTGTTCACTTTATTCAGCAAAAAAAACCTGCTCGAGCCGCTGTGCAGGTATCATTCCGCGTCTGGAAGAATGTCCACATGGTAATTAGTGTTTACACATTCTGCTCATCAATGCTGGTTCTTCATCACCGTGAAGAATCAACCAAGATTCAAACTGCCATTAATGCGCATGGTGGCGTGCAGCTGCAAATAATGAAGTTATGCAACCCAACTTTTTTGGATATAGTTCAGCTATATTAGATATGCTACCGAAGATCAGCGACTAAACATTCATTGTTTGGCCATGAATGTAAATGAAAAATATTAGAGCCACCAGCGTTTTGGAGCAGTTTGTTTCTTATTTTACAGTACAACTATGACCCTTAATCACTTGTTTTTGCGGAGTTCATCATGAAATATGTAACTAACAAGTTTTGATGAAAGATCGGCCTGTTTTAGTATCCAGTATAAATATCAGTTAGCTGACTTGTGTGTTTATTCAGTGATAGGTGGTTTACTGTAAGATATGTAATGTTCTCTATTCAAGACAATCACAGAAAAAAGTTCTGTCTTGAAACAAAAAGGTGTTCAAAATGCTTCTACAGTAATAATTGCAGCTGAATGTTAAATATCAGACCTTTCCATGGGTCTGATATGGAAAGGTCAGACAAATAAAGAAAATTAACTATTTTCTTTATTTGTCCTGGTTTAGTCAGACCAGAATTTTAGCAACAAGTATCCTAGTGCTGAAATTCTGTGGGGAATTCTGATGAATAATCTGTCTTTACATAATTTTTCCTATTTAGATGTCAGAGATTTTTATTTAAATCACAGCAACTTCATAAATTTGAACAGTTTCAAGGTCAGTAGTGTTGATCAGCTGTATTTCTGTGTAAAACACAGACAGGCCTCCATGTGACCGCGCTGTGACTGCAGTCGGATACTGAGCTCCTCTGACACTGATTGCACATGCTTACACTAACGGTCATTTCTGCTTCCAGTGCTAATGCAGCGTGTGTTTGCTGCTTGCAGGTGACGAGCTGGCGCAGGTCGTGGGCTGTCCGTGGACAATGCGAGACAATGGCGGTAGCCTGGCCCAGAACCGCTGGCAGGGGGACCTGGGGCTGACTGCTGTGGGGCAGGACAGCACTGCAGGAGGTGGGCACTTTAGATCATCCTGGATGTCACTGCCAGAAGCTCTATACATCCTTCTCACTTGTGCCATATTGTTTTCACGTTTTCTGTTATTGTGCATGTTTCACAGTTGTTATTCTACCTTTATTTAACCCAGAAGTCCCACCAAGAGCAGGAATCTCCAAGGCCAAGATGGCACCCTCACAATGCAGCAATGTGTAAAACACATAAATAATACACAACGCATCTTTATGACAAAACAGGGAGCAGTTTGAATGATATTTTAAAAAATTATTATTGGATGTGTTTTGTTTTTTTTTGTTTTTTTTTATCAGAATCAGCTTTACTGGCCCAGTTTGAGCTCTCAGTCAATAAATTTGACTTCCGTTTATCTTTGCTCTTAATAAACAGACATTTTCAAAAACAAGTTATTGAGATATTACGTTTTTTTGTTTAAATAAATGTAGTTTTGATAGAAAAAATGGCAACAAAGTTGATATTTAAGAACTGTAGATCATTCCATGTCTGTGGTACACAGAGGGAAAATGCTATTTTGCTAGAATTAGTTAAAGACTGGGTTAATGTATACTGATAGTTTAATAAAACCTTACCAGTGTTGTTGTCTACTGATCCTTAATGATGTCCAGCCAGCTCAATCATAGAAAATACATGGAGTCAGAGATTCATTTTGCCTTTGAAATAAAGCATGCAGAAGTATGAGGCTGCCAGCATGTACACTACATTACTGGAGTCAGTGTGTGTTTGTTTTTTTTCTAAAAAGACAAAACTTTCAGAATAGCAAACATTTTTCATGTTGAGTTGAACAAGTTTTCCATCAATCCATGTCACCATGTACTTACAGGAGTACACCCTTTAAATCATGTTGTCATCAAGTGTAAAAATGGTCAAAGTTTTTCAAGCCAGTCTTAGATAAAATCATAATCTTTGTTTACTGGGTGTTCAAAATCCAGTTTAGACATTTCAAAGTTCTGTTCTCAACTGTGCTGCAGAAGGAGCAGGTGTGTGGATTGTATCACCTGTGTACAGATGCAGTTTTGCTCAAATGTTTTTATGTAGACCATTACTTCCAAGTGGAAGCTTAGGGACAAAACTTTATCTGTTTCTAGAAAGTCAGATTTTTAGCCCTCTGCCTGGACACGGAGGATTCTCTGTGTTAAATAGTTTTTATCGGGTCAGATCCTATGGAGCAAAGCCGGTAATCCTGAGTTTGTCTAAAAGTATGGTGTGATTCACTGAGTCAAATTAGTTTTGAAAGATTTCCAGGCAAAGCAGCACATCATTAAGACCAGTTGTGAGCTGTAGCAGCAGTGATTGATCTGTGACCATTAAAACCAGACTGGAAAATGCTGGTTGATCTGTTTTTGTTCATGTAAAATCAACTTTAAAGATTTTTTTGGTTTTCTCCATGGAAAGCTGAATGTTTTGACTTTTTTTTTTTCCTTGTGTTTTGTTTAGGGGGGATTCCTGGAGACCACCTCATTGTCCCCGTGTCAGGCCACAGTGTATCCAGCCCCATGCACATCAGGCTGGGCCAGAAAGAGAAACTGTGGAGAGGAGAGTACGTAGAAGACGAGGAAGAGGACGGGCCAGATGAGATTGAAGCTGTTGGTGATGAGGAAGAAGTCAACAATCTGTATGAAGATGACGTAGAGGAGCTGGAGGGCAAAGGCTGGGAGAACAATGGAGAGGAGGAAGATGGGGATGAGGCGGAAGAGAATGAGAAGCAGGAAAAGGAGAAGTGGGAAGTCCCAGATTTTCCCTGTCAGTCCACCTCATACAGCCGACTACAACAGCCCCAGGCTCATGGACAACAACATGGGGCAGAACAACTTGGTGAGCCATGTGTAGAGAACATTGTCTCCCAGACTGAAGTCCATGGCTTTTCTGGATCCCGGCCCAGCAGCTACCGGGCCCAGAAGAGGCCCAGACGCTTGTGGCGCATTCGCTCCCACAAAGTCCTGGGGTTTCGGCTGATCCAGCACTGGAAGAGCTGGCGGCTGAGGTCCCGCTGGATCACCACGATGGGGACCCAGTGGGGCCGAAGAGGGCAAAAGTACAGCAGGCAAAAGAGGACAAAAAGATCTTATCACAAAGATCAAGGGGATGACAGCCAAGAGGGGCAGTTAACAGGTACACATGTTCAAATGCAGAATTTACCTTCTGTTTCTGTCACTAGTAAAACTACTTACACATTTGCAGGCTAAACACATAAATCAGTGCGCACACACACACACACTTCAAATCTAATACAGTCCGTTCTCTCTCTGTGGGACGGGGGTTGAACGACTCGGTTCACTAAAGGGACAGGCAGCTGGAGGATCGGCGTTTCTCTGGGAAGCAGGAAGGAGAAATTCAGATGTAACAGCAGCATCAGGCATATAGGTTGACACAAAAGTGTGCAAAGTTCCAAGTGTTAAAAACAGATAAAAAACGAGATTAACAATAATTGTAATAATAATGTACTGTACAAGATTGTAACATAAGCATACTGGGCAGTTTTTAGAATAGGAATATCATACTCGCTATCCAAGAGATGTGCAGCTGAGTAGGATTACATTTTTAAATGTGCATAATGTGGATGTGTACCAAACATCCAAGAAGACATCAGACTATTTGAAATACACCACAGCATTGCAGAAAAACACAGCAATAACAGCAGAAATGTTATTAAATTTTTTTTAAAAAAAGAGTAAAGCACAGTATAAATGATTATCCACACGCTAGCAGTGTTCAGAGCTCTAATAGCTGCTGGGAGGAAGCAGCTCCTATAAGGCTCCTTTGTGCACTACTTTCTATATATACTGCACAGGGATGCACTGATATGAAAATTTGGGAAAATATTAATATTGCTGTTATGGCCAGTAACCAATAATTACCAATATTACACACTGTCACATGACCAATGAAGTATCCCATAGCCAACTTCCCCTCCCCCTGTAAAAACAAACAGCAATAAGACGGGAATGCCGATTGTTAATATTGGTTTAGTTTTATTTACTGGACTGATACTAATATGTTTAAAAAATAACTAATATCGACCGATTCTCATATTAGTACTGATATGTCATGTATCCCTGATACTTAATACAGTGTTTCTCAATTCCAGTCCTCAAGGCCCCCTGCCCTGCATGTTTTAGGTGTTTCCCTTCCGCCACACACCTGGATTGAATTTGTGGCTGATTAACAGGCTTCTGCAGCACTTGATGATTATGCAATCATTTGAATCAGCTGTTCTGGAATAGAGGTACATCTAAAACATGCAGAGCAGGGGGCCCTGAGGACTGGAATTGAGAAGCACTGATTAATACATTTTGTTAAACCTCTGTGCTTGTTTTCATATTCTATTTTGAAGTGAAATAATAGTGTGTCAAATGTTTTGTTTCCTTTTGCCTGACAGATCTGCAGTTTAACGGCCCTTCAGAAAAACAGGATGAGAAACTGAGACGGGAAGTGGGAGTGAGACCGATGGAAGTGGCTCTAAGTGAAGAACACACAAAATATATAACCGGTATGGAGCGCAGCTGAATTCTCCTGTTGAAATATCACAATGTAAATGTTTTGCAACAATTTAAATGGGACCTGTAGTGCAAATTTCAGATTTTGCATATTTTTATACTTGGATTTGGGTTTCAACTCCTTTTAAAAGCAACCCAAGAGCTTACAATAAACACCCAGGTGTTTTTTAGCAATAAGTTCATGTTTTTTGGTGTCTGGCAAACGAGCTCTTTCAAAAACCTCCCGAATCGATGGGCCCTGGACCATTACCTAGCAACCTCAGCTGAGCCCAGCCATCACCTAGCAGCCCAATCAGACCTCCTGTATGTCTTGTCAGCTTGTTTTACGGCTGTACAGCAGCTGCTGGAAAAGATAAGAGTTTTGTTGTTGGCTTACCATTTACAAACTCCTGCTTCGTTCTTGTTGGTCTTGCAGAACATTTTACTTCTTCTGCTTTTGGGTCTTATTCGGGGGCAAAAATGTATGGTAGTATAACTGTACATTTATAAATGTACGGTTATATAACTGTGCAGCTGTTCTGTTTGAATGGCTGCAAATTCAATGCGTAAACATATGAATTTGGGGTTGTGGCCAGCAGCAGCTCATTTGGATTTAAAGTGACAAGATGCTCGACAACAGCTCATTCTGAGATGAGCTCCAAGTAGACAGAACTGAGAAGACTAAAATCTTGTCATCTAAGAATGAATGATTTAATGCAAAACATGCAATGAACATGTTTTGCATGGCCCACCTGTTCAAGGGAGGCAAAATAAGTCGCCTTTAAACTTAATGTGAGTTCAGCTGCTAAGAGGATGATCTTTGAACTAATGAACAGATGTTGGTCCTGTTTTCTGTGATTGTTGTTTGCTAAAAATACGTCAACAGTCAGTCCTGGGCTTTTGATTGAATGACCTGCCTGGATGGAAAGTAGTCTATGCGAGCTGAGTGATTGTTGCTTCTTCTCTGCTAGGTGTTCTTGAAGAGTCTCTGCAGCAATATGGCAGTTTGATTCCCATCCATGTCGATGATGTCGTGGGAAAGCTTCAGGACGTTTTCCATGAGAGCTTCTCACAGCCGCACAGGTCAGAGATGCTGCTCACCTCGTGTGCGTGGGTGGGTGGGGGTGGGCGTGTGTGTGTGAGATGAACACCCCGTCTAACCTGGACACAAAAGCTGTAAATGGCTGTGCAAGGCGGGAGCTCATCTGATAAACTAACTGAAGTTGAATACTAAGCTAAAAACAGCATAGACCTTTTAAATGTATCTTTGTTAGCCTGCTGCTTTATTTTTGTTATTAAATGACACTGGTTTCTATATCATGTGGTTGTTTAAAAGGAAAGCGACGGTCCAGCATCTCATTCAGACCTTCCAGCGTTCATCCGGATCGGCCGTGGCTAAAACATTCAGAGTCAACTATAAGCGGCATGTTTTGACCATGGATGACCTGGGCACTTTGTATGGTCAGAATTGGCTCAATGACCAGGTACAGCACTACTGCACATTACACAACACAGCAGCAGTCATTAAAGCATTAAAGGTGTTTGCAGTGAAACCACAAGCTGCTTCGTTTCGTTCCAAACAACGAGGCTGCCAAATGTTTATCTATGGAGTTTCTTTTCATCTTTGAAATGAATGTTTATGTTTCTCCATTTGATTTTTATGGATTCATCTCATGGGTTACATGATGTGCTTTCTGTAGATTATGAACATGTACGGTGACCTCGTCATGGATTCTGTTCCAAATAAGGTAAGTGAACACAGAGCACCTTCACTTTTTCCTCTATGTCATGCCTCAGACAGGGATCTGATTGGATTCCGCTCTTTAATTGTTACCAGCAAAGCAGCTGGTAGAGTGAGTTAGGTGACCAATTAGGCCCAGTGCATAGGGTTCCTCATTCAAGAAATAACCAGTCAACCTGAATCTTGTGGTGAGTCGTTGTTTGTTTGTTTGCTACATAGTTGAACTGGTGAACCAGTTGAGAGTTCTTCATGGATTCCTGGCCTGTCATGATTCAGAGATAAATGCTGCTGTCTGAATGAGGAATGAACAACCTGTGTGTGCAAAGAAATGCTGCACTTCATGAAATGTTAGAGATGCGCCCATATGACAATTTTGGTCAATACCTGATAAAAACATTGCTGTTAAGCCAATAACTAATATTTACCAATATTATATGTATTTTCCTACCCTTTCAACACTTTGGGGGGGGAAGGAATTGTGCTTTCTCCACCCCACCTTCTCTGCTTCAGTTAAACTCCCACAATCCTGTGCTGCAGGAGGTTGCTGTTAAATCAGCAACCTCCTCTCTTACAACCCAGAAATAAATGGCAACAAATTTGAAATAAATATCGGTTGTTTGAATGGACCCTGTTTTATATGTCAGACCGATACCGATGTAGTTGCTGATAATCATTTGGAATCACAGTGAGAGCAAACGTGCTCAGTGTTTTCTGAGTACAATGTTCTGGTCCCATCATCTCAGCAAGTTGCACTAAGATCATGTTTCATTTCTTTAGACAGGTTCTTAATATCTTATAGCATTGTGGCATTTTCTCATTTTATTGTCATTTTTTGTTTTCTTGTGATATTTTTACTGTAACGTTCTTTGGTAATCTTATTTGGATGTTAAGTGCTATACATGTATATAAATCAAGCAATCGGTCATTACATGTAAACTACCTTGTCGCTGCAATAACTTCAGTGAAAATGTTAAGTTTTACGCTTAATTTATTTCTGATTCATAAACATTTAGATGCACTATGTAGAATATGTTCATAGTAGAAAATCAAGCGGGCAAGAGTGCTTTGTTATGACTTTAAAAATGTTTTTTATCTTCAGGTCCACTTTTTCAACAGCTTCTTTTATGACAAGCTGAGGACAAAAGGATATGAAGGAGTTAAACGGTGGACAAAAAATGTAAGTGGACACTGTCCCTCTTTGGAATGAATGTTACTGTTTCAGGGAATGTCAACAGATTTTATTGTGGACGTGAAAATGATAGAATGGAGTAGAAGGTTGTTGAGACACAGGCAGACAGTAGATGGGTTATGTTCAGTTCAGATTACTGCTGCCTAGGTGTGGTAAAGTCAGGCCAAGGGTCAGAGGTCAGTTTTGTCATTTTCTTTGTTTTTTTGAGGGCTCTCCTGGTGCTACTTTTGTTCCTTCCTCTCTTGTCAGGTGGACATCTTTCAGAAAGATCTGCTGTTGATTCCCATCCACCTGGAGGTTCACTGGTCGCTGGTCAGTGTTGACATTCCACGGCGTACCATCACCTACTTTGATTCTCAGCGGACCCTCAACAGGCGCTGTCCAAAGGTAGGAAAAGCCCCTAACAACCAGGACTGCAGAACCACTTTAGGGCACAGAAAATGATCTGCCTGCTGTTTTAGCTGTAAGCTAACATCCTGTTCAATATGCAGATTCTATTGTAAAAGCCCGTAGAACCATTATTTATTGCCATAAATAATGGCAATTATTCAGGTAAACTGTTATTGAACTAGATTTGTTTTGTTTTTATACCTAACTTTCTTGTCCTTTCCTTTATATCTTTCTTGATTGTTTTTATTCCAGCATATTTTCAAGTATCTTCAAGCTGAGGCCATAAAAAAAGACCAACGAGACTTTTTGACGGACTGGAAAGGCTTTTTTAAAATGGTAAATTATTTTTGTTTTCATTCTCTTTTTGACTTACTGCCATGGTTTGTAATTGATGCATTGAAGAGAGCATGAAGCTGGGATCGCGCACCAATCACACCAACTATGAAGACTGTTCTTTGAACTTTTACAAAGTAAACTCGCCAGCTCCTGAAAATCTGAAATTTAAATGGTCAATTTAAAATATTTAATTTATCTTTGCTTACACCATTAACTCAAATTTAACAGCATTGATCTTCTCAATAAACAAATGTTAACTTTCTATATCTGTGGTCTAAAATGTCAGCATTTTTGGGGTCCCTGAAGGGCCTTAAGCAGCTGCTTCAGGGCTTAAGGCCGGTTCTAAATGTGATGAGTATTACATTGTGTTTTTTAGATCCACTATCTGATGACTTACTCTGAATTAAACAGAAGTGCAAATAATTGATATTTATTTTAATTGTATTTTTTTTTTATTTGTTGTTTTTAAGACTTGATAGTTGTGGGTTTGAGGATTGTTGGCAATGTTTTCTGTAATGTAATATTTTACATTTCTTGTCAACTGAACATCTTTTAATACAAAAACGCAGTGAACCCCCTCGGCGTCTGTCAAGTCCAGTTCAATATTCAAACTGGTACAAAGTTTTCTGCATGTGGACAGCCAACTGATTAAAATGGAGTCCCTCCTCCTGACTGAGCTGGTAGCATCAGTGCATTCTAGCATACGTTGCATGGCATTGGTAGCTTTTGCAGCTGCCCCTCATGCTGATCATGCCTGTGGTAACATTGTAGAGGAGAACTCCAGCAGAACAGTCTCTGTGTGAGCGACCATGTGCATGGAAAAAAGACAGATATTGATTTTAATATGTTGTATTTACAGTCGCTTCTGAAGCAGAGCTGAGGAAAGCTTCAGTTGGCCTCAAATAGAGAAAACTACTAGTTGTCGATATGACAGCAGAACGCCCCAGCAGGGGAGAGTAGAAGAGTGATGTCAGTGAGGAGCTGTGGCAACACGCTGCAGTGGGATGTGATTGGCTAATGTATTTTGTATTTTACAGAATGTGGGTCGTCAGAACAATGACAGCGACTGTGGAGCTTTTGTACTGCAGGTAAGTTTCTCCCCTTTGGTTGTCACATTTGCAAATGAAGGGCTACTGTTCCTCCTGCTTTAAGTATTGAAATTTTTATGTCCTAAAACGGTAAAGTTTTCCTGGGACTTATTAGCTGCCAAGCGATACCAGGGAGACTGGGACATTCTGTTTTTAATTGCAAGTTAGACTTGGTCCAGTTCAATACAATTTATTTCTATAGCACCATTTCACTATAAACATTATCTTGGAGCACTTTACAAAATCCTCCCTGAACATGGATCTTAAAGCCACATGGCTCCCTGTCTCACAGTGTTGTGATAGTTGCAGAAATTTTTTTTTTTTTTTTTTTTTTTTTTTTGCCTTTCAGCTGGTTTTTAATCTCATCAAATCAATCAATCAGCTCTGGTCAACTTTTAATTGTGAACATGTTCCCGCTGTGTTTGGACACAAAATGCAGATTAAAACATCTGTTCGGTCTGAGCACAACAGTAAAGTAATGGCCAATTAGAACACAGTTAGTTTGGGTTGAGTTCCAGCCTCCAGAGTAAACAGTCTGTGTTGCACGAATCAAGCAGAATGTCCTGCATGAAAACATTGTTCTGGCAGTCTGTAATGATCACCAGCTACACATTTTATAAAAACAAGGGGAAAAAAAAAAACATCCTTTTTACATGGGTTGTTGACCACTCTTTGTTGTTTTAGCTTTTACAGTCTAAAACACATCAATAAAATATGATCTGTTATGTTTCATCAGCTGTTTGCCACAAACGACTTAGTATGGGATAGTTTTTACTATTTTAAGTTATCCAGAAGTTGTTAGCGCTGCACCACTATTTGATGGTGGTGCATATCTACAGTTATATTGAAGCACAGATATAAAAAGACTTGATAATGACAGAAGGGTTATAGGTTTAATTTTTTTTTTTCTAGATCCATTAGCAGGTTAAGCTGAACTGTAGCCTTCCAGCACATTTTAATAAACCTGTATGTAGAACTACGTGTGAAGCACTTTGTGAATGACCACCATCACTAAGTCCTGCTCCTGTCTTCTGTTTGAGTCTTTTTCAGTGACTATCTAAAAGCTGTTGGTGTTTCACTTCCTGCTCTATAGCAGAGTTGCTATACAGCTGCCTTTCACCCAGATTCATTGTTGCAATGTTGTTCTCTGTGCAACTCAGTAACTTCATGTCTCATATTTCCTACACCATCCTACAGTACTGCAAGTGTTTGGCACTAGGACAGCCATTTAACTTTGGGCAGCAGGATATGCCACGACTAAGGAGGCAAATGTACAAAGAACTGTGCCACTGCAAGCTCACTCTGTGACCTTGCACCTCTATCTCACCTGGATCCTAACAACACAGAGGGACAACAATACATCAGTCTTTTTTTCCCCCCTCTGTTTGCCTTTTGAAAACTGGTTTGGAGTTCACACATCACAGCTACTTTACCGTGTTTGACAGAGACCAAGACAAGGCTCCTTTCTGTGATTGGCTTAGGCAGCTTGTCCTAGTTCACTTATCTCAGTTGAGACTGAAACATAAACAGTATGAAGGTGTAGAAAGACTCCAGGCCAGAAGCAGCTTGTCCTGCAGTAAAACCTGCTTTTATGTAACAATAAATGATCTGAAACAGTCTGTGTAAGCTTGTGATTGAACACTTCCTGTGAGTTTTCCATTCATTTGATCCATCTCTGCAGGTGATGTTTTAGCAATTCCAACACTAACACCACAGAAAAGAAACTGCTAGAGCCGGTTATTGGACATTGTCATCTGTGTAGTACAATGTGGCGTTTTGATGTATATTCTATTTTTAAGGAGATCAGTCGGCGTGTCTTGGCAGGATTGAAACTGATGGAACTAATGTATTCTGCTGCCAGAAACCAGCTTTCTTGTGGCGCTTGCAGAAGGAAATAAGAACTTGTACATTTTTGAAGTACGCTTTTACCTAACTTGGGTGCCCGAAACTTCCTGCCTCCTCCAGTAAAAGGAATGAAAAGGCTCGATTTGAAAGATTGGATGAAAAGCCGCCCAAAGCATATTGATACAATGGCCTGGAACCGGGGGTACCTTTTTTGTTTCATTTATCTTTTTGTGTTTTTATTGCTGTCAGTAAATGTGGTGATATACTTATTGCTTTAAACAAATGGTGTAAAAAAACAACTTCGTTCTTTTTGGAGTAAGTTCCAAATGTTCTGTTTAGTATTTCTTTGATAAAAGCCATTTTGGTAAGGACCACAACAGCTACACAACAGGCACCGTATGCCCGCAATGGAGTTGCAGTGCTGCTTTTTTTTCTTTCTTTTTTTTTAATAAAAACAAACTTGTGGATAGCTGTCTTTTTGTTTTTGCATTCTTTTCTGAGTGAATACAACAGAGTTGTTTTCTATATCTTCTACAATGGTTTATGGTTAGTTGAAAATAAAAATGTGACAAACAAATGTGTATTTTCTTAAATCTAGATTTTTATTTATATATATAAGTGCAAAGCTAGGATTTTATCAGTTATTCAAAAGGCTGGTTTACTATTTTAGTACTACTTTAATTCAGTAAGCATGAAATTATGTTGGGAGGAAAAACATCAGCTATGCTTCAGCCAAAAATTAGTCATGCCCTAGAAGATTTAATTCAATTCAGATTTGAAGTGGTCTTTGCTTGTGATTGGACATGATCCTGGTATATTTTCAGAAAATCAAATAGACAGTAAATATTCTGAATAATAGTTTACTAAGCAAGGAATATTTTGGTGGCAGAAAAAATAAGGAAACAAGGCAGAGACCGTAGGGAGATAGTTCATAGATTGCAAAGACATTTTGTGCAGCAGTATGACCTGAAAATATTTATGAATATAAATCAGTAAAATATAATTCTATAAAATTTAACTAGTACAGCTGTAAATGAAATGAGTAAAGGTTTAAATATTATGATGGTCTGCATACTGTTGGGAATCCCAGTACATTTGGGTGTGTTCGTGTGTGTGTGTGTCCATGCACTTTTCCCAATTGCACACTTTCTTGAGTAGAAACTATAAACCAAGCCCTTCAGAATGAACCTGATTCTGGTGCCGCTCCACCCAACTGCTCTTACATCCATCCTCCATCAGTTCCAAACTTGTTCGCTGAGTTGATACTGCAAAATTCTCGTGCTATCCTGGAAACAGACCCAACATCTTCCTCCTCAATCGTAAGTTCTATTCACAAAGTTGTGTATTGTCTGTTCTGTTTATGATGGTGATAAAACCAGAACTTAACCTCATGCTAGACTTCTTCAACCCTTGTGCAAAGCCAAACGACTGTGATACTATATATGGTTCTAGATTATCTCACTTTATTTCCTGTATCTAAAAGCTTGACTACCATTTCTGACCGGTTCTCCAAACAATTACACACTCCATCTCAAACTACCCAACTCCTCATCAAACATGTTGTCTGTCTGAATGGAGACTGGACTCCAAGAAGTCCAGTCTGGTTATGGTTCTTAATTCATCGGTGAACTCAACCAGCTTCTGCTGTTCTTTGAAAGATTTCCCTTTCATATTTTAAATGTAAACTTTTGCAGCAAGGCCCTATAACAGCCTCATGCTCAAAAGACCATGAGGATAAACTATCTTGTTTACCTGTACTTCATTCTAACGTTTTGCTCAGATTTTTCTCTTTTGCTTTCTAATGCTCTCAGCATTAGCATTAAGTATGAACTATTTGTTCATGTTTAAACAAGGTTGTTTTTTTTTTTTTTTTTTTTTAAAAAAGTAGACCAAATAATTTGGACTGCAATAGTCTTTCTTTTATAGTGCCCTAAATGCAGCTAATTGTAGTTGTGGTACTTCTGAAAGTTTTCTGGTATTTCTGTTGCTCGTTGGTTGCTGGCAAACTGACTTACAATTGCATTTACTGTCACCTACTGGACAAAGGTGTTGTTTGGAAAAATATTTACTACTAAAGAAGTCTAAAAATTTCAAATATTGTATTGATTGACCTGATACTGACAGAAATAGCAAATTAACATACAGGATGATTGGAAAGGTATAATTATACTAGGACCTAGTGCAGTTTTTCTCAAACTTTTTCAAGCTGAGGATCACTTAAGCCATGTAGCAAACACTCATAGACCACCTAACTTGAAAATGACAAAACATCTTAATATGCATAATGTGAAATGAAAATATTAGTCTCTTAATGCACTGTTCATCCTAAGGAGAATGGTGGCACTGTTTTGTAAATGTGACTAACCACAACAAAGCCATGAACACCTATACTCAGGGCTTTTTGAGTTATTTAGAGATTCTGAAAGTGTGGATTGCAAGCTTTACAATGATGTCATACTCATGGGAATGAATACTACCAAGTGTTAATAACATTTAAGGATATTTGTAATTTAGAAGCAGAGAAAAGAAAAATAGACTTGAATTTGTTTTTGGCAAAAACAAAAGTCCTCTTCTGCACCATTAAAATAAAAATGATCCACCCATTACTTTCAGTTGTATTTATCTATGTATTTAATTAATTGAATTGTTTTTCATTAAATAAAAATAATAGCAGTTGGCATGTGAGCAGAGCATTATAAGCAAGCAAAGTTGTAAAAAGCAGTTTTCACTGAGACTTGGGGCCTACTGTTCACGGCAAAGAGCCATTCAAAAGAACTGAATTGCTAGTGAAGGTGAAGGACTCATCAATACTCTCACTCAGAGTGACTTGGCTTCCTGCGATCATATAAGAAGTCCTAGCATTGTTTTAGTTCCACCTGTGTTTTCGACTGTGGGAGGAAGCTAGAGCACCCGGAGAATTAACAAGGCCAGGACTCGAACCAAGGACCTTCTTGCTGCAAGGCAACAGGTCTACCAACTGCACCACTGTGCAGTCCTGAAATTACAATGCTTACTACCACTATTTTTCTTTGAGAGCTGTACTTGTCTATTTTTTTAAATGCTTAAATGTCTTCCTGTATCATAAAAGTTGTAATACTCTTGTCATGTCATGTAAATTTAACTGTTTATATAATTAGCTTTACTACTTTGTTTATGTAGTAAAACTAAGTACTACATGAGGGAATTTCTTAAATCACATGTACTTCAGTGATTTAAGAAATTCCCTTCTAGTTCAACGTGTGCTGGAATTTAAATACAATTTAATATTCTGTATACTGTAAATAAATATGGTGCCTTGAATTTTCCGACCCAATGAATGCTGATAAAGTATCTGAATTCAGTTATTCATAAACCTTTTAATCAACACTAGATCTAAAAGTTCCAATATATAAACTAGTATTTTGTCTATTTTCCTTTTCTGAAGTATTATACCATACCCAGAATAAAAACAGCATTATGTCTAGTTTTGTAGGTCTTTGAAACCACCTCTGAAAACTACAGTTTTCTCTAAATAACGATGATCTAATGACTGAACTTTAAAACAGGAATCATTATGTCTTTACTCCACGAGTTTCGTTTGAGTGGAAAAGTTAAATGACGGCAAACTGAAATCCCCAACCTTCATGGCAATTCAGGAGGTGGCTACTGAGGAGGACTGTTTCTTTAAAAAATCTAAATACCGCCCCGCTGCCTTGTGAATCATCAAGTCCCACCCTGTTCCTCCTTTCACTTACAAAACTAGCCAATCGGAAACCTTCGAAGTCGGAATTATAGTAGAATGACGGCGAAATCCTCCAATGGGAACGCGGCATTGTACGTTCAACGTATATAAGACATTTCTGCCGTTTTTTCTTTCTTTGGAAATATGTCGGCTGACTATGATAACAGGTTAGTAAAATTGTGAACAAGTCTTATCGGAACATCTTATTTCGAGGCTTATTTGTGTTTAAATCGGTTTTTTGAGCTGCTAGCTACAACGGAACGTTTTTGGACGCTTACTTAAGTAGCGTATACCGATTAGCCGATTAGGCCTGAGTCTCGCCTCGGTGTCCTCAATTCAATGGATAATTGACGCACACCAAGGGGAAATTTGGTGGATTGAGTTTTGAGTTGATGGGTTCTTTGTTAGCTATAAGTGTACAGTATTGTTTTGGAGGCCTCCGATAGATCTCTGATTGTTTCTCAGGATAGTTTAATTAAATGGCTGCTGGCGCCACGAGCAGCACGTGAGTCCGTTCTATCAATTGCTCGGTCAGAGACTTTATTTTCCGTTAAAACCGACTTTTAAAGCAACCCAGGGTCCTCTGGTGCCACAAGCCGCTCCGTTCATCACAAATTGTCCCTTATGTCGTGACCAGCTGGCGGTTCGGACCCGTGTTCTGGTACACTGGATGCACATGGTGTTGGTAGCCGGCAGTGAACAATACCGGTAGCACCGGCCTCATGGTATCTAATAGGATTTACATCTCATTTCTTCCCACTTCGCTATTGTAGCGGTAGTTCCCTGTTAGTGTGAAGTGTTTGAACTGCTATTAAAGGATTTCGCTGACCTGCGGTGTATTTTTGTTTTGTCAGTCAGGCCAAAACTATCAAAGTGCGAGCTAATTTTTTTTTTAGCAGGCCCGTTTAGTGTGAGTCGAGCCTGCCCGTCTTCTCACGACGGTTCTTTTTGTTCTCTCGGCTCATAATTGGCCCATTATTTATCATCCGCATTTACACATGGAGTTCCACAGTCTGACGTCTTGAACACTTTGCTCTTTAACCCCAGTTCAGTCGACGCGCCTAGTCTTTGCTCGGGCCGACAGGAAAACGACCATCTTGAATTGAGCAGGCAGTAAAAATGGCGGACTCACTCGGCCTGTGCTTGTAAGACTGGGGTGTAGTTCTTGTTAACGCGGCCTTTTTTTGGGAATCACAGTGGGTCATAAACTTGTATTCCAGCTAAAATGTGCCGACACTTTTATTATTTCTGTCAGTCATAAACAGTCACCTGTTTATGTTTTTTTTGCTGTTGTGTGATATAAGCAAGTTATCTGGAAACCAGTGCAGTAATGTCTTTTAATGGTTATTTTTCAGGGATAATGGCCCAGAGGGCATGGAGCCAGATGGCATCATCGAGGTAAGTCTCCCCTTCTACCTGAGTCAGGCTTTACTGTAGGCTTTACAGTAAGGAGGGTTTACAACACCCCGTTGCCTTTTGTGTTGTTTATCCTGCTAGTAGTTTAAATTTCATTGTTTATTGGTGTACAACCGAAAAGCCTGAGCCAGTTTATATAATTTGAGATGAAACATGTTGACATTTTAAAGTAAAAAAACTCAAGAGGTTTAAAATATTTGGTTGTTGTCTCTTGCTCCTTCAGAGCAACTGGAACCAGATCGTGGACAGTTTCGATGAGATGAACTTGCGCGAAGCTCTGCTCAGGGGAATTTATGCCTATGGTTTTGAGAAGCCATCTGCTATTCAGCAAAGGGCTATTATCCCTTGTATCAAGGGTGAGTATTTTGGATTATAAGTTAAGACTGCCCAGTGGTAGCTGTTTAATTGTAAAGGTAATTCTCTCCCCTCCCCCTGCACCTGTTTATGAACTACATCAGGGCTGCTGAAGCAGCAATTTTTAATGCATCAAAGGCCAATAACTGGCAATAGTGGAACATTAATTTTTATATATGGATGATGTGATTAAAATTTGTCTTGTTGATGTAAACGTACAGAAGTTCAGAATCCATCAGAGGGTGTAAAAACTTGAGGTGGCAGCAGTAATTCCTGCAGCTGTTGCTCAGAGCTGATCTGTTTCCACTCTGCTTTCAGGTTATGATGTGATTGCTCAGGCCCAGTCTGGCACTGGGAAGACTGCCACCTTTGCCATTTCCATTCTCCAGCAGATTGATGTGGAGATGAAAGCCACCCAGGCTCTGGTTCTGGCTCCTACCAGGGAGCTGGCGCAGCAGGTAGGATGGGGTTTGTTTCTGTAAAGATGCTTCAGGTATAAAGGCCTGTTGGTTAAGGACAATAATCAGTAAACACTTCAAATACAGTAATAATGTGGCTAATCAAATAAACAACATAATTAATTTTGCCATATTTCATACCAACACTTGTGGACTCATGCTTATCATTAGCAAGGAGCTGAAAGTTGACTTTAATGGCCAACTTTAACGGTGTTCTCTGTCCTGGTGGTGGAACCGCACTGGTCCAGAATCTGGACAGTCTTGGTGTCCTGTTCCAAGATGAGAATTTGTTTGGATTAATCAGAACCTGTCCATCACAGTGGCTGCTGGACCATAATGTACCATAAGTAAAGATTTTTAATTAATTTTTTTCCCCCTGACCTGCTTAGATTCAGAAAGTGGTGCTAGCCCTGGGCGACTACATGGGAGCCAGTTGCTACGCCTGCATTGGAGGCACCAACATCCGCAGTGAGGTCCAGAAGCTGCAGGCTGAAGCCCCCCACATCGTGGTGGGAACCCCTGGCCGAGTCTTTGACATGCTGACTCGTAAAAATCTCTGTAAGTTATTAAATCCAAACTGCACAAATTTTTTCCCATTTTATTTCTACTCTATAAGTAAATATAATTTGGGTTCTTTGAATATGATGCGAATTTGACTGATTACTTGTTTGCAACATAAATGTTTAGGCTGTTTCTTCGTACCACGTAGTGGCAGGTTCTGCCTGTAGTCTAAGGTGGAATCTTTAGGCTTAGCCAGGCTTCAGAGGAACATTGCAAAAGTTTTACTGAGTCAGCATCTTCAGTGGTTTGTGTTGTAGCTTACCCTAGTCTGAAGGAAGTGCTGTATGATGATGAAATCCATGCGTGTCAACTGACTCTGTGAGCTGCTGGTGTTGGGATTCTCTGGTTGGCGTTCTGCTGACCCGAGTTGTCTCTCCACCAGGGAACCAGAGACATGATCAGACGTTCATGGTTCTGAGTACGGCTGTTTCCTTGCAGAGTGTCTGATTGATTTCTCTGTTTTTGCTTGGGCAACACCCAGGAAATAACTAGTTTACTGCACAATGATGATGCTCTAAGAACTACAGTTAAGCCTGACATTTTTCATCCCCTGGTAGATTTAATTTAACATTCAGATTTTCTGTAGGAAAAAATTAAGTTTGGAAATAATTCATCATTTCCATTTAATTATTTCCACCATTCTTAATGAATGGATAATTACTTGGTAGCACGGTGTTTGTACCCCTCTTGTATTTGCTGACTGGCTCTTTCTGTTCCCCCTAGTATTCTGATTTGTTTGAGCTCCTTGTCTTTTAGATTGGAAGGTAATCCTTACATCACCCTAATCTGTAGCTCCTTCCACAGATTCTCTATCGGATTCAGTTTGGGACACTGGCTGGGCCGCTCCAAAGCGTTAATATTCCAGTCAGAAGAAACATGTTGGTAAAAACAAAGCTTACTATGCATATAGGGGTATGAATAATTTTGGGCTTAACTGTAAATCCAGGTATTTAGGAACCAAAGGGGGAGGACCTTTGATGCCATACTGTGAATTACTGTAACTGTGAAATGGCTCTGGTTGACATGTTCACTTTCCGGTTTCGTTTGCTACATCCTGCTGATAACTTCTCGCATATCTCTGGAACATTTTTGCAGCGTCCAAAAACATCAAGATGTTTGTGCTTGATGAGGCCGATGAGATGCTGAGTCGAGGATTCAAGGACCAAATCTATGAGATCTTCCAGAAACTGTCCAGCAACATCCAGGTAAAAGCAGCTACTAACAGAAGAGCTTTCTGAACAAAGGGGCAGAGTGGTGGCTTCCTCTGACATCAGAGGCTGATGGTGTTTGGATATGTGCTGTTAACAGGCTAACAGCCAGCTGTACCATTTAGATCCATTTACTTGATACAATAATTTTTCCACTGTCATTCAAAATCAGATCAGCTGAAAACGGCTTCACCAGACATGGATGACGCTGCAGAGTTGAGGCATTTTAGATGCCCAGTAGTTGTCTTTGTAGGCCAGTAACATTTTTACTGGACAGTGAATTGTCCCACCAATTATTGAAAAGTGATGATATTGTCAATTTGAGACCATTTTTTACATAATGTAATGTAATGATCATCTCTAAAGGCATATTGATACAAGTATTCCCTCTCACAGATCAAAAACTTTAACTTCTGAAGAACATTTAACCCTGGAACTAGAAAACTTTTTTTTTTTTTTTTTTAATACATCAAAACTTAACTATACAATTAAAATTGATTATAATGTCTCTTTAACCAAAATTACACTTCAAAAAATATAAATCATTCAGCTTGGATGGGGGGGAATCTGGCAAAAGTACCAGTTAGGACCAGCTACTTGGTGCTGGGTGACAGATGTTTGTGTTTTGTAAAATGGTGACTTCTCAATAAGTTTAAAAGGGATCATCTCTAACGAATTGTTATCCAAATGCAAAGTATTAAACTAATTTAAATTGATGATGTGATTGACTTGTTGCTCCTCTTGTGCGATGCGTAGCTGACTGAAAACTGTGTGTGCGCAGGTTGTCCTCCTGTCAGCCACAATGCCAGCTGATGTTTTGGACGTCACAAAGAAATTCATGCGGGAACCCATCCGGATCCTGGTGAAGAAGGAGGAGCTGACCCTGGAGGGTATTCGCCAGTTCTACATCAATGTGGAGAAAGAGGTGACTTCTGTACATTATGCAGCCTGACGAGGCCTAATGTTTTATCAGTCATTCAAAACTATCTGGATGAGTCAGGTTGTCCACACCTTTGAAGTCTATTTTAACTATATGGAAGTTTGTTTTAAATATGTTAATCGCAGGTATTAAAATAGCAGGATTATTTAGTCTTGTATATTTTAGGTAGATGCTTTTATGAAACTTTTCTGTTTGGGCAAAAGTTTGAGTCTCCCGACGACCGACATCTCCATGGTGTTGATAGGCATGCCATGATAAAATATGTTGGATGATAAACTGTTCTGGTAGTCATTGCGATAAATGTTTTTTGGAGACCATTTTTAAGTAATATATTTATAATGGCATATTAATACCTTCTCAGAGATCAAATGGATTTTATTCTGTACAGAACACTTAACACTGGAAGATATTTCAAATATCTAAAATTAAACAACCAAAAGTAATAAGCAAAATGTCTTGGGAAGTCTGTGAACAAAACTGCTCTTCAAAAAAATATTCAAAATAGAAATGATAAAGCTTATTTTAATTCATTAGTAGTTGAGGCTACTGGTAACTACCTGCTAACATGCTTGCTACTTAGCTTTTGTGTCCATCATGGGTAAGTTCAGATTTGTCTGTTGGCTGAACAGCTTTAGTTTGCACCTCTGGCTTGGTTCTGTTGCTGACCCGTGTGATTCCACATCCAGTCTGTGGATCAAAGCTGGGTCCTGTGGGCAGTGAGGCTGTAGCAGTTCACTGCCCAGAGACACTCTGCTGCTGATCTAAGAGCATTTTGGTGCAACGCAAACTCTGAATTTGGAGCTTTGTTGAATTTTAAACATGGTGGTAAAGCATAAATCTTGCTGCTGCTCAAGAGCATGGAACCAGAATAGAAGTCCAGATGACGCTCTGACGCATGAGACCGATGAAATGGTCTGGTAATTAACAGGTCCTGATTGACTTTGTCTGCAGGAGTGGAAGCTAGACACACTGTGCGACTTGTATGAAACCCTGACGATCACACAAGCCGTCATCTTCATCAACACCAGGAGGAAAGTAGACTGGCTGACTGAGAAGATGCATGCCAGAGACTTCACTGTCTCTGCTCTGGTAGGCCTGCAACTGTCTGTCTGTCAGCGTCCGGCTGCATCCTTAACTTCTGCTTCCAACTCTTCCTCCAGCACGGCGACATGGACCAGAAGGAGAGAGACTTGATCATGAGGGAGTTTCGCTCTGGTTCCAGTAGAGTTCTGATCACCACTGACCTGCTGGTATGTCTGGCTGCAGTCTCATTGTATTTGTGCTGGTTCAGTAGTTTTTAGAGATCCAGCAGGATGTTCAGATTCTAGTTTCAGTCCTGTGATCCAAGGTTCCCTCTCCTTCCAGCTGCAGTGTTGGTGAAGGACTGAAAGTTCCTTGGTATAGAAACTCTCCTGCCCTCCACTGTAGCTTAGTTCAAGTCTTTGATTCACAACTAAATGGCGGGTTACAGTCCTACTTTGATTTCTAATAGACCTTTTCCCCTCTGAATTCATATTGTACAAGACTTCTGACTTTTTTCTTGTGTATTTAATACTTACTATTTCCCCTTCAGGCCAGAGGGATTGATGTTCAGCAGGTGTCCCTCGTTATCAACTATGACCTGCCAACCAACAGAGAAAACTACATTCACAGGTGATTGACAGCTCAGTCAAGTCAGCCTCATTGGAAACTTTTAAGAAAACACTGATGTAGATTTGCATGAGCGTATTTTCTGAGTTACTAAAGCTTGGACTGCTTGGTCTTGGGTCAGGATTGGCCGTGGCGGTCGCTTTGGCAGGAAAGGAGTAGCCATCAACATGGTGACTGAGGACGACAAACGAACCCTGAGGGATATTGAAACATTCTACAACACCACCGTGGAAGAGATGCCCATGAATGTGGCTGACCTCATCTAGCTTCACCATGCCCAACATCCACCCCAACCTGCTTATTTTAGAAGTGAAGTCCTGTTTTTGCTATGTGATCGAAATTTTAAACTTCAATGAATTTCACTGATCTGTAATCCAAATATTTGAAAGTGTTTTTTTTTTTTATTTTTTTATCCTTATTTTTTGCCTATTTGGAAGGATAGCTTACTGAACTGTTTCATCTGTTCACCATAGTTGTCATAGACCTTCATGCATCAGCTGAACTCTCCTTCAGATCAGAACTGCCTTCATCTGTAATACATTGATAAAAGCGATCTTTGGTTCATTGGCGTTTCCTCTGAAATCTGTTACTTTGAGGTCGAGCGATCGGAAGCATGATGGCAGTGACTCTTCATCGCCGACGTGTTGTGGTTTGTGGATCCTCTTGCTGCTGCGCTGCTGCTTGTCTGACTGGCTCAGTGCCGTTCAGGTGAAAGGATGGAGCAGCTCTTCACCAGGGCAGTGTTTCTTCAGCCTTCAGTGTAATGACGTCTGTTCAGGACGAGCAACAGACGGCCATGTTCAGAGAAGCTCAAGTCAAAAGGTTTAGAGTAGAGGAATGCTGGCGACCTGGTGGATTTACACTTTAATGCCTTTATCATTCTCATAGCTGTTTTGTTTTGTTATTTTCTTTAAGGGGTGGGGGAGGTGGTGGAAAGTGGCATGAAAGGACCAAACTACATATAATTGGAGAAAAGGCCATGTGTGTCACCAACATTTTCAATAAGCTTCATTAAAGTGCTGGCCATGTTTTTCTTTATTACCCCCCATTTACTCCTCTCATTGCTTCAAATTACATTATGGGGTGTTAACCTTTTTGAGACAGTGTATCGAGTTTCTACATTGGATTCTGTAAAGTATTTATTTTAATGGTCTTTAAAAAATAAAGGTTTCTCCTTTTTAACAACATAAACTGGTTTCTGCATTGAAAAGCCTAAACATTGTTTTAATTCAAATCTCTTGGAATATGTAGTTATGTTAGCTAAATGATGGAAGATTTGGAACCATCTGGCTTGTATAAAGCTGTTTCTGCTCTCCTCATTGGGCCGAATCATTTTAGAAATGGGGGTTCTGACCACATCAACAGGCTATGGGTATTTCAAGGCCTTTTTCCTACCTACACATTTGTATGGCACCTTTCAAAACCATAACAATGTGCTTTATATTGTAAAATCATAAAATTCAAAGCACAAAGGTTTGTCATAATGTTCACTGGCTGTTTTCCATAACCCTGATTCCCATCCTGCTCAGTTCACAGAAAGTAGTCAGATGATCTCAAGAGGGTGTAAAGAATAACTAAATATAAGCTGGTGCAAGTTCATTCAGTAATGAACACAATCTTGAATTCAACTGACAACACAGGGAACTGGAGATGTTTGAGGCAGACCCACAAATGGATTATTACAGAACTCAAGACAAAAGTGTGAATGAAGGTTAGAGCATCAGCGAAAGTTCCTTGATCTTATTTTGGTGAAACTCCTAATCTGATAAGACAGTTTTAATAAAATGTTTTGGGCTCATAAGAATCTCATGGGTGCAAATGTTTCTATTTGGGTCTTTTTGTTTTAAGTAAAACTGCCTAAAATGGAACATTTATTTACTGGAGGGTTAATCATTTGTAGCAAAGGATGCATCTGCCGCTAAACTGACAATTTCAAACTTGTCAGCTGAACATCAATGCTGTGTAAGATTGACATTTATTGGATTAATAATATTAAAAACATTAATAGTAAAAGGTGATTAAGCCTCAACTGTTTTGGCAAATGACCTATTTTGAGTCTGTATACCACAGATAATTACTAAATTAGCTGATTATTTAATCGCAGCTAATACGGATCAATAATTTCATGCCTATTGAAGAGTTGAAAATCTGAATAATAGCATCTCTGTTAAACAATGGCAATTGCTTTGTCATTGTTTAACAATAAGTTATCAGGCATTTAGTAAAAATGAGATATGAACCTAATATGTTTACAGCAGACAGGTCATATGGATCAACAGCTAAATAAATTTGAGCATCATCTGCATATAATTTGGAAACATCAAAGGCAGTTTTTACTGTTTTTATTGTGCTCCAAAACGTCTTGCTCCTTGATATCTGGTGACCACACTTTAAGTAAAATAATAAATCTCTCTGTATTTTGTATTTGCAAGCAATTTTCATCATGTGTGAGGACTCAAATTGTTCGGAGTGCAATTAAACAGCCCAGTCATAAAAACAGATAGGCCAGGCAGCCATATCAGATTTTGAAGCCAGACCTATTTATGTTTCCAACTTGTAAAAATGTAACAGTTACACTGTCAGTCAATTACTTATTCAGTGCGGATTAAGGTTTAATGATTCCCACTCAAATTACATTTTCTCGTAACAAAAAACATAAAAAGCTAACCAGACCACAGTTCTGTTCACCAAGATCGTGTTTCATTGGAAAAGCCATTTTTACTGAGGTGAGAATCACCTGAACACAGGACGTTCTCAGCCAGCACTTGATGTCGCAGTCCTTCCCACAAGAAAGGAATTGCTGGAACTTGGACTTGGATGTAGGAGATGTACAGAAATTTAAAAGTTTATTGAATGTTGCATAACATAAAATTACAATTACAAAATGAAAGTTTTATGTTTAAAAAAAATACCACTACTTAATGAATCAAAAGCCTGCCTTTAGTCGAGTCTTGATTTGTATCACTCCAACAGTTTTAAGCACCATACTGACACACAGTCCCACCCAACACAGGGAGCTGTTGCTGTGACCACGGTAAAAGCTGGCAGACACGTGGCCTCTGTTCTGTCATATCTGCTGCTGCTGCTGCTGCTCCAGCATGACTTCACATGTCCGACCCAGTTCTCCCAGCTTGACCTTTGCATACTCAGCTCTGTTCAGTGACATCTGACAGTCCTTCCTGGTTGAGTAAGTGGAGCCCTCATGTGGCTGACCAGTAGCTACCTGGTGGGAGGAAAACAACGTTAACATGGCCGGGCTGCTTCCAATAATGACATGATTGTTTTTAAACAAGAGCTGGAAATTTGTTTTAAGACCTCTGGGGGTATTATCATAAGGAGTCCACTGGTAAATTGGGCCAGATTTTCTTAATTTTGGGAGATCAGTGATTGGTCGAAACAATCAATTCAGTTTATTTATATAGCGTACATTCACAACAAATGCTGTCTCAACAGACTTTACAAAAAAATATATAATAATTTAATCACACATATATTACAATTGATCCTAATTATCAAACAGTACAGTAAGCTCAAGTAATTACTCAAAGTAGATTCGAAAGAGACCCTGAACAGGTCGCCAGTCTGTCGCACACATGTCACTTTTCAAACAAAAATGCGGTATCGGTAGGTCAGGTTTTCAAAGATTGGTGATTGGCCAGAACGCTGTGCACCAAAGCATGCTAACACTTACAGAAACATTCAAATCAATTTTAATCAGACATAAGAATATGACCAGGGCCAGGAGATACTGATCCCCCGGCTAAGACTGAGCAATACATGGACCAAAGGCAACAGGTTTTCTTCTTCTGACCTGTGTGAGGTAGCGGATCTGGGCGCCCAGTTCATTCTCCACTCGACTGATTGACGTCTGGAACTGGACCAGTTGCCTGTCCAGGAGGCTGGCGTTGTGTTTGTCTTTGGAGAGCTCCAGTACAATGTTTCCTGCCATCAAAGGTCAAGATCAGACGGAAGAAATCAATCTAAGTTTACAGTGAGCAGACCACACACAAATTCCCTGCTACTTTATGAAAGGAGCATCAGTAGTAACTATGCCAAGTGACAAGGTAAGTCACAAGTTTTGTGAAGGCAGGACAATTCCAGGTCGAATCCAAAGTCAGCCCAAATACCAAACTTTTTATATTACCATAAGTCTTAAAAACAAGTCATCTGAACAAACATATAATTTCATCAAAAGTAATGATTAACAATTCCTGGATTTTTACAATATTTTGAAAGGTGTTTTATTTTCTGGAACAAGCAGTAAAAAGTCAGAACAATCTGTGCTAATGTACGGTAAATATTAGTTTGGCCAAATGAACTGATTTTCTAATACACAACAATACAAACCTGCTCTACGATCATCAGATCATTAAAATAACATATGGAATTATTTATTCATCTGTACAGAAACAAACTTCATTACGTCTTATAATATTAAGTTGGTTTTATTAAACATTACAGTATTATAATGCTGCTGTCTACCAACTTCTCTTGTTTAGGCTCTGGCCCAAAGCTCTGAGACTTTCTGTGCTCATAATATAAGAAGAGAAAATTAGGTATGTGCAGATATGGAAATTTAGGCTGATGTCAATATCTGATATTCCTATTGCTTTTATGGCTGTTATTTGCAGATATTAAAAACATTTCACTACCTTTTCAACATTTTGAAAAAAAAAAATAGCACAACGCTGACTTCACCCTGCCTCTCTGCTTCAGGTAAACTGCCCGTTATCCTGCTGCATCACCATCACTGTCACATGACCAACATCCGTCCTGCCCTTCCACAAACAAATGGGAATAAATGTCCTTTCATCAGATCGGCCCAGTTTTATGTATTGCATCGATATCGGCTGATACTGATACAGAATAAAGCAAGATTCCACTGGGTCAAGTCCTCATGGTGTGTTGGTCTGTCAGGACAGACAGACCAACACTCCATGTTGGTTTGTCTGTAACGTGGTCTGCATTACTACTACAGATTAGTAGTGATCATTACACTACATTAGTAATGATGTAGCTCCAAAACTACAACACCTAGACACTTCAAACCTGCACTGGATTATTCTGCTCTGTTCATCTAGATAAATCTAAGTAAGAAAAAAGTTTCACAAATCCCAAACATGGTTGTAAATATTCTGCTATTAGTTGAAAATAATCTAGTCCAGGTTTGAAGAGTGTAGGTGTTGTAGTTTTGGAATTAGAGCAGTAATACTATGACAGAGATCCAAAAAAGTGGTGAAATCAACCTTTATTGAAGTTTCACAAATCACAAACATGGTTGTAAATATTCTGCTATTAGTTGAGAATAATTTAGTCCAGGTTTGAAGAGTCCAGGTGTTGTAGTTTTGGAGCTGGAGCAGTTCTCGTGCAACCCAGATGCAAAAAAGTGGTCAAATCGCCCTTTACTGAAGTTTCACAAATTACTAACATGGTTCTAAATATTCTGTTATTAGAGCAGAATTATCCAGTTCATGTTTGAAGTGTCTAGGTGTTGTTGTTTTGGAATTAGAGCAGTTCTAATATGATCTAAATGTAAAAAAAGGGTAAAAATGGCCCTTTATTGCAGTTTCACAAATCAGAAAAAGGTTTCATAAATCCCAAACATGGTTATAAATATTCTATTAGAGTAGAATAATCCAGTGCAGGTTTTGTAGTTTTGGAGCTGGAGCAGTTCTAGTGTGATCCAGATGCAAAAATGTGATGAAATCAACCTTTATTGAAGTTTCACAAATCATTTAAAAGTTTCACAAATCACAAACATGGTTATAAATATTCTTCTATTAGAGCAGAATAATCCAGTCCAGGTTTGAAGAGTCTATGTGTTGTAGTTTTTAAACTAGAGTCGATTAAAGATGCGGAATGAAGTGAAAAATTTAGCCTTTTCACGAATCGGAAGCTGGAATCGGAAACTAAATTCAGCTTTGTGGTTTTCTGTAATTTACACAAAACTCCAACAACCAGGTGTTGAACTTGAAGAAAATAATAACTAGGTTGTTGTCGCATCTGTGATTTATTTCCAAAGACTTAACTGAGCATCTTCAATGACTAGTGATAACATTTCTTGATAGTATATTGTATATTTACACAACAGTGATGCATTTATTTCCACTTTTCTCGGTTGTAGAAAACAGGAAACTCCAAAAGCAGCGAAAGCACATAGTGGTGTAGTTAAAGTTTCCTCACCAGCACACTGCAGGACCACCGCGATGTCCTTCTCCACCTCCTCCAGGACTCGGAGCCTCTCGTTCGCCATCCGGGTTAGGAAGGCGCTCAATGAACCACAGCTTAATACAACGAAGAAAACAGCAGCCTTTCAATACACCAACAACCATCCACTTTAGTCTTTCTGCTGCAAGCGCGAGGTAATGACGACAGCGAAACGTGGCCGCACGTTAGTGACGTCACATTGGCGGCGAGGGGAAAATGGCTACCTCTGCTTGGATGCATGGTACCGCCGCTATGAGGCTTACAGAGGGCCTGGTGTCGGTCCTTAAGGAACAACGTCCAGAGTATCTGTCCGAGGTGTTGGCTAACTACAGGGAACATGGCGTGTTTCCCACCCAGGTAACCCTGCGGCCCGTGGCGGAGCCCTGCTGCCCAGCCTGCCTCTGTTAGCTTACTGCGGCTGCGGCTGCTCCAGCCTTTGTTGCTGCTGCTGCTGTTTGTGGTGAAATGGGTTCAAAACCTGCGTGTTTATCTCTTCAGGGCGCGAGCGATGTCGCGGGGCTCGTGGGCTTTAGCAATGCTAAACTGAGCTCCAGCAAAACCAGGTGAGGACGGAGCTTTTCTCACCCACACTAGGTTTGATGCTCCAGCCTTAGAGGAGCTGACTGTCTGGATAAACTGCTGTTCGGCTGTAGGATGGATCCCAACCGCTTCCCACCGAGTCGCCTGTAAATGTGTGTGAGTGTAGCTCTAGTGTAAAGTGCTCTGAGCGGTCAAGATGACAGAAAAGGCTCAGTTCATTTAAAGTGCGTTTATCTACACTATATTGCCTTATCACACACACACACAACTCCCAACAATTGGCTTTTGACGTCAAAATGTTCCTACTAACTTGATAAGGTGACATAAAAGGGAGACGTTTCAGTGGACATGTCCACCTGGGGACAGTAGGTCAGGTGGACTGCATTTGCTGCTTTTAGCTGAACAGGGTGATTCCAACCTCTGCCCTGTTCTGGAGCTGATCTGAAGGTCAGCTGTACGCCTGCCGTCCTTCCCCCTCACTGCTACTAGCAGATAAGTGTGGATTGTTGAGTAGAAAAGACATTTAATTACTGTTTAGCGTCCTATGAAGTGATCCGAAAACCAGAGTTTATTCATTTGGAGGAGGGATCCAATACTTACTGCAAAGTAGTGCATAAGTATGATCAGAGGTGAAAAGCATAAAGTTTCATGATGCAGTCAGTATTGGTTATGAGCCGACAGTGATGGAGACCTGGTGGTCTGTGTGCTCATGTTTGAGCAGGTTCGAGGGGCTGTGCCTGCTGTCCATGCTGGTTAAAGACAGTTCCAGTGATCTGTTCCAGCAGCACTGTTTGTCCTGGCTGCGCTCACTGCAGCAGGTCATCCAGGTAAAACACACGCTCACCCCCACACACACAGAAAAGGAGACATTCATGTGTTGACTTTTTAAGTTCTAACTCTGTGTTTCTTCAGAAAGCTCATGAATGTAGTTTTATAGATTTTGTTACTGCTCTTTCCAATGTTTGTTATTTTTTTTAATAAGTGCCTGCAGATAATACTAAACTTAAACATGTCCTACTTTGTTTGTTTGGGTTATTCAGCTACACTATCATGAAATATAATCTCTTTCCTTTGGAAAGTCTTGGCTCTTTACATTTTTAGCTGAAATGTCAGGTTGGTGACTTTAAAAGTGCCTCATTGCGGTTGAACCGTTCTCCCATAATGCAATGCAACCCTTCAGAAATACACAGTCAGCTGCTCCAAGTTCAAACACTTAGTAGTAACAGGATAACAGGAGTAAAAGTAAAATTTATGCTGCTTCTGAGAATACAGATTATCATTACCAATATTTAAAATGTAAATAATCTAAAAGCCAGAGGTCAGTGGTGGGAGGAGATATCCTGACCAGGCAAAAGTTTTTTGTTTTTTTTTTGTCCTAACGTGGTTTGGTTTAGACTTTTGTGGGAGAGGTGTTGAGAAAATATTTCCCATTTAGAGGATTTAAAAAGCAGATTCTCACTAAACAACAGTGACTGTACAGAGAGGTTAAAAACCCAAGTGATGGCTGGAATGCTGCACCCTGTATCATACTATTCAGATCATATATTTTATATTATTTGGATATTTATGATGGGTCATATCAACCTGCCCTAGTATATTCTAAATGTTTCCAGTTATTTGTCATTCATCTGTGCTGTGAACGCATTTAAATCCTGACCTAAACCTTTCAAATGTTGTGTGCTGCTGCAGTCCCAGGCTCCGTGTCAGAGCATCCAGCTGGCGGTCAGCATCCTGCAGGACCTGCTGCAATATTCATGTCAGCTAGCAGAGCTGGCCAGGGAGGTCGGCCTCAACTCCATCCTCGGCATCTTGACGTCACTCCTGGGCCTGAAGACCGAGGTGACTCAGGAGAGATCTCCCATCTTTATTGCACTGCACATGTGAAATGTTTGAATTTTCCGTGCGAAAATGTGAAGAGGCGGCTTCTGGGTGAGGGAAATGATGTTGTGTTTGTGGTGTCAGTGTGAGCTTGCAGCCCTGGAGGGGATGAGAGCCTGTATGGTCTACTACCCCAGAGCCTGCGGCTCCCTCAAGGTGAGGCATCCCACATGCTCTGGTTCCTTCAGACCTACTTTGCTGCGTATCGTTTGGTATGTTGAACAAAAACTGTTCATCTGACGCATGCTGACTTTTCCTTTTGCTGAAGGACAAACTAGGAGCCTATTTCCTCTCCAAAATGGACAGCACCAGCAGGAAAACTCAAGAGGTGTGTCTCCCTGGCTAAACCTGAACTGTCCCATCTCCTGGTTACCTCTTTACCATGCTCTCTGCCTCTCTGTCTCCTCTCAGATGGCCTGTCAGGGCTACAGCCGCCTGCCCTGTCTAGGGGGTCTGACTGACAGGTCGGTGGGTACCGGCAGAGCCGAAGGATGGACCAATCAGATTCAATGTCTGCTGGCCTCAGCCAATGGCATTCTGGCTCAGATCTACAAAGGTTCTGAAACAGGTAGATTTTTTTTGGCCGGTGATGTGTTCCATCTTCCACATAGCTGTGATTTATTTTTAAACGTGTGTATGGGCTGATTTCTGTTTGTCTCTCAGATGAAGCAGTTCAGTGTCGGGGTCCCGGTGTGGAGCTGCCCTTCCCTCATCTCGATCAAACTGATCCGCTGCTCCTTCTGCAGCTGCAGCACAGATACACAGCTGTCTGCCTGGCGCTGAAACACACACTCCGGTAGGAAACACTGACCCTGAGGCCGAGGGCAGCAGTTCATTCATCAATATGAAATACGTTTGGGTCTGGATTTACTGGCGACCTGGTTATACTTTAAGGAATTAAAAGGCCCAAATAATTTTCTGACAGACATGATTAGTTTGACATAACCAATAGTATAAATGTTTCAGTCACGCTACATTAAAATACATTGAAAACAGAGATCATGAGAGAGATGTTTGTGGATGTGTTCCTCTTATCAGAGCGGATCCTGCCTCAGCCGTACATCTGCCCGTCAGACCCATCCTCAACCTGGTGTGCCGAGCGCTCGCTGTCAACTCCAGGAACACGGTGAGCTCACACACACAAACACGCATGCACACTATGTCTCTCTGTCTTCACAAGGGCTTTACATTGACTTCCATTCATTTTGTCAGTCATCTCTACATCCTGACTCTAAACCTAACCATTACCAGTACATGTCCAACCCCAAGCCTGACCTAAACTACCTTAGTCCTGATCTAATCCCTAACTCAAAGCTCTGCTCCTTCTGGGCCCCATGTTTTGGGCCCCATAAGGAGAAGTGGGTCCCCACAATGTGGTGTTTGTAGGAAAAACGGTCCCTACACTGGATCAAAACACGACCACACACACATCTGCTACAGTACTTTTTTACTGTAATGATGCATGAAGTGAACAGATATGGTGAATTTTTTTAATATTTTTTACAGTAAGTAAACTCACATTAAAGTTTCCACAGTCTGTTGGGTTTGCTATGTTTTACTGACTTTTGTGATTTAGTTTGATCTCTGCTGAATCAACAGCGATCAGGTGGATCATGTACTGAGTGTTCCTGTGCTGTCTTCATACTCTGTGGATAGACTTTAGTAGCAGTTTAGTTTGGAAAAAAAGATGTCAACTTTTCTTGAGGTTGGAGTTGTGAGGAGAATAGAGTCAAATCTAATTTGAACATGATTGATTCTGTTTCAGGGAGACAAACCGATGGTAAACATGGAGACGAAGCCCGAGTAATATTCATGGTAGATTTGGTGCTATCAGTGTTTGAAACCGAAAGCTGGAAGATGTTGAATTAGTGAATCTGCTGTCTTATCAATGAAACCACTCAACATTAGAATTAAAAACCCAACAGCCTTAACAGCTGAGAGAAATATGTCAAACATATTTCAAACATAAAACCTTCCTGATGCGGATTGATTCTGATCCTGTCATGTTTTTCAGAGTTTAACAGCAGATGGAAGCCTGAGGTTGCTGGTTCTCCCCAGTATTCATATCAGCACTCTGGAGGTGCTGGCAGAGCTCATCACAGTGTGAGTACACACACACACACCCACACACATGCATGTTTGTGTGGCTATCTTTGTGTGGACTTCCCATTTACTTCCATTCATTTCTACAGCCTAAACCTTACGCTTATGCTAACCGTAACCAAAACTCAATTCACACATTAGTCCTAAATCTAACCCCTGACCCAAAAACAGTATTTCTCCTTGTGGTCGGTCTCCTTGTGGGGGCCAGGCTTAAAGAGTGGAGTGTAGCTGATGGTATAAAGGTGACGATGTGTGTGTGTGTGTTTCAGAGCGCGCAGCGGCATGGTGCAGTACGCTGCTGTAATACAGAAGCTGTTTTCTCAGATGCTGTGTGCCTGGACGGCCGTACATGAAGCTAACGTTGGTCAGCAGAGAGCTTACAGGTACGCTCAGCCTCAGCGCTCCTCATGAACTCATTGCGTCCACATTAACAGGCTTCTTCTGATGGGGAAATGGAGTCAAACAACCAATCAGAATCCTGTTTATTGCTGTGGAGTCAAATTCACAATCTACCCTACTTTAGCTGAAACCGAGAAAAGGCTGAGAATTGGGGCCAGATTGAGACTATTATTTTTATAGTTGGTTATAATGGAATAAAGTCATCATATTATGACAATAAATTAATAACATTAGTAGAATAAAGATGTTTTGTTGAGTTATCAGGACCAGAGCAGCTCAGCTTGTTTCTCCAAACAGACTCTGTTGTTTCTACATCAGAGTCCTGCTGCTCATAATAACGTGATGCTGATGTACTAAAACATTAATTATGTCCTAATGGTAAAGCTGATATCAAAGTATAGTTTCACAAGATGCTCGACATTCTTCATTTCAATTTTTACTGTTTTTTATGTAGGCGTTTTCATAAAAGTACTTTTTCATTCTTCTATTATCATGACTTCATTCTCGCTTCACTTTTTTCTAGTACTATTGCAACTTTAACAACTTATTTCTCCTCCGATTTGTTTTTTCTCTCAGTATTATGAATTTATTTTCATGCTTTACATATTTTTTCAGAGCCATACAGATTAATACTAGGATAATTTTGTTCCTTATTGTTCAGTATGTCATCACAGTTCAGATAGTTTCCAGTTTCCTCCATTGAATTTTTATTTATTTTTTTAAATTGTGTCTGAATTCTTCTGGCAGCGTTGCCAAGGCTGGTCTGGATATTCAATAATATAATATAACCAGTCTGAGATATAAAACCAGTTTATTTTTCCCAGGTACCCTGAATACTTTGTTCTTCGTTGGTTTTTCTGGCCTTGTGGCTGACTGCTGGACAGAATGTCTTTTCTATATCACATATATCCAGAGATTGCTGTGTTGCAAACAGCCTGGTGTGGATCAGTGAGCTGCAGGTTCAGTGTGAGCTGGCAGTATCTAACTCTTGGACTGTTGTTTGCAGCTCGGTGCGGGTCTCTGTGTACAGAACCTTAGAGTTGTGGCTGCAGCTTGTTGGAGCTTCAGCTAACATCCTCCAGGGAGCCTCCAGCCACGCAGAGCTGCTGTTCACCCACCTGCTGGCCGACATCACACCCGGAGCAGAATCTATCAAGGTAAAGCGAATTTGTACATTGAACGAAGAAATCTGAGATGAAACAAGGCCTTGATTCGGGTCTCCCCCAGCTGCGGGCGGGGCTGTCGGCTGATGTGGTTCCTGGAGGGAAGCCCGGTCCTCGCAGGACGAAGCAGCTGGTCATGGCCGACCCGGTGGGGGCGTCACTCCAGAGGAAAGGAGACCCGGCCTCCAACCAGGACACCTGCCTGTCAGCCCTGAAAGGTCAGCTGCTGCCTCCGCTTCAGAGCATGGATCGGGTCTGGTTTTGTTCTGCTCACAGGTTCTGAGCTGTTTCTTTTTTTTCCCAGTTCTCAGACGCATCATACAGACCAGTGGGACGCTTCTAAAGAATGACATACACAAAGTAAGAATCTGCCAGAACTGTTGGCTTTGGTCAAGTTCATCTATTTATTAGTCTGAAGTTACATCTGAAGAAGTTTTATCTTCAGGTGTATTTTTAAAAGTCTGATAATTCCATAAGTTTCAGAATGATCCAGACAAAACGTTTGATCTAAAACATTAATAAAATGTTCTTCAAAGGACTTGGAAGTTTAATGTTGCTGTGCTGTGAAAGTCGATCCTTCTCTAACTGAAGCTGACAGGATGATGAAGCCAAACAGCTAAACTAGTTAACTCCTAGTTTACTGACGTTAGCAACATGAGATGGTGACAAGTTTAAACAGTTTTCAAAATTAATGAAGCATCAGTATATAAAAATGTATAGGATACTGACATACAGTAAGCTTAAACTTTTCACGTAAAATCAAACAACCCAGAAACATCCCAACATTATGACAACTGACGGATTAGTGGTCAGCCTGATATCTGAACCAAGAACTGTGTCCATGTTGGCTCACATGGAGTCTGACCCAACATGGAGTCATATGTTTGACGGCTTCTTCACTTTCTGAGTTCTGATCAAAGAGGCAACATATTATTGTTTCAGTCCAACCTCTGATTCTTTATCTTTTATCACAAATGTCTTAAAAATAGTCTGGTCATCAATAAACTATCATAAATGATTATTTTGAGGCTTTAGGGTTAATTTTTGCAGCTGTAAAAATTTTTTATGTTATCAAACTTGTGCCAGCTTGAGTGACCTTGGAATCATTGACTCTCTCCCAGTGCCTGCTGCAGTCAGGGCTGACTGTTAGTAGCCCTTTTTTTTTTGTTAACTATCTGGAATAATGGAATGTGTTTTAGAGAAATGAACGTTTAGCTGGGATGATGTTTGTGGAAGCATGCTGCAGCCAGGCGGATTTCTTCCCTCACTAAGACACTCTGTCCTGTCTGTGCTTGCAGCGCCTCCATGAGGTGGTGCTGCCGCTGTGTGTGCGCCTCCAGCAGCAGCAGACTAGCAGCATCACTGCATGTGAGTCTGTAGGGGGCGTCAGTGGGCAGTACAGCAGCGCCCTGACCCGCCGTCAACTCTACAGGTACGTCTAAAGAAAATAAATAAAAAACATGTCCAGAGTTATAGTCTAACTTTAAGACCGCTCAATAGGAAACTATCTGTTCTACAACATTATACATAGTATTTCATTGGGTGCAAATGCTGTTTACACTACTGATGCCTGATATATCGTCAACGGTATCGGCCGATGCTTTTAATATATGGTCATCAGTATATATATATATATATATATATATATATATATATATATAATTTCCCTGCCCTTTAAACACCTTGATAAAATAACCACACCACTGACATTGTTTCTCTGCTTCAGTTAAACTACCCATAATCCTGTGCTGTATCTGTCACAGAACACATCGCCCTCCCTCAAGAAACAGAAATGGCAAAAATATCTGAATAAATATTGTCTATTGATATTGCCATATTTTTACTTATTGGGCTGATGTATTAAACGGTGCCTACCATCAGCCTCCCAGGTTTGCACCAAGTTCCCAGTCTGTCTTTGTCTGATCCAGTTTCCCAGAATCCTCTGTGCTAAAGCCGCTTCCTGTGTTAACCTGCAGGTTGCTGCTGGCCCTGGTTCTCGTCCCGTCTCCATGCTGGCCTCCTCCTCTGACCTGCGCCGTGTCCATCCTCAGCAACGGCCGCCTGGACCGCAACCTCAAGGTCAGCCAATCAGATGGCTTTTTCAGGTACCACACTGGTACCAAACTGATGAGGGAGAGAAATGTTGCTCTGGTTTCCACACTGGGACACAGCTGGACATGTGCAGCTGAGCCATCAGCAGATGTTTCCTCTCTGCTGTTTGAAGCCGTTTCAGGCTGATTGACCGCTCCACCTCCTCTCTCCCCCACTTCAGGTTTCGTCTTTCTGTTCTGAGGCTCTGACTGTCTGTAACTCCCTCCTCCACCCTCGCATTCCATCCATTGCCCTCCCGCTACCCCCACTTGCCCTGAAGCCCCCCCCCACTGCTTCTGTCCTGTCCGGCCCGGGCCCGGCCCCCAGATTGACTCTGCCCACCCTGCTAGGCGGCCCCACACCCGGGCCGCCCTTCCCCGGCCGTCACCCGCTCAGCCTGGGCCCCAACTCTCTGCTGGGCTCTCTGGAGAACCATCTGTCCCTGGTTCCAGGGATGCCGGGCCCCGCCTCGGCCCCTGGAGACCTCCTGCTGTCACCCCATGGCCAGCCACAGCCGGACCCGGCCGGGCTGGGGCCCCTGGACGGCCAGAGGCCCGTGTTTGTCCGCTACGACAAAGAAGAGGCAGAGGATGTGGAGATCTCTCTGGCCAGCGACTCAGACGACAGCGTGGTCATTGTCCCGCCAGGCATGCTGGGAGCCGACAGTCAGCTGGACGATTCGGTCCCTGGCTCCCAGAACCTGCTGTCTGCTGCGGCGGGGGCCGGTGTCCCCCTGCCAGGGGGAGACACTGTCGCCATGGTTCCCACCACGGCAGCTCCAGCCTCGTTGGACGTGACGTCGCTGCCCAACGATCTGGTCCCCACCTCCAGCACCCCCGCCAACTCCTTCCCCTCCTCCAGCGGCTCAGTGGTCTCCCTGGTGACGTCGCTGACCCCCGGCTCCGCTCCCCCTCCTGCCGGGGGCCTGGCGGACCCCGTGGCGGTCAAGCCTCAGCTGCAGCAGATGCTGCTACAACCCCCGGCCCCGGGCCCCCAGGGGCCCCCTGGCTCCATGGCCCTGCCACTGCAGGTGCAGCTGCAGAACCAGCTGGCCCAGCAGGGCCGCCACCTCCACCAGCACCCACCCCCAGCTCCACCCAGCAACCAGGACTCAGCCGTCATCAACATAAACAGCACTGATGATGAGGACGAAGACGAAGAGGACATTGAGGATGATGAAGAGCTGGAGGAGGAGGAGGATGGTCTTGATGAGGAGGAGGAAGAGGATGAAGGCAGTGAAGACTTTTATGAGGGGGAGGAGTACGAAGACTTTGATGATGAGGAGGCTGAAGAGCTGGAAGAGGAAGAGGAGGATGAAGATGGGGACATGCCTCCTCTGGAGGGATCAGAGGACAAGTCAGAGGAGGTGACCATGGAGGAAGAGGAGGAGGAGAAGGCTCTGGGAGCAGAAGAGGAAGAGGGGGAGGGGGCGGGGTTTAACCCGGAGGGGGGCATAGAGGAGCTGCAGAGCAGCAGAGCTCTGTTTGGAGAGGAGAGGATGAAGGTCCAGGAGGTGGAGAGCATCGGAGTTCTGGAAGAGGCAAGGGACGGGGACAGGGGGGACGGGGAGGACGACAGCGAGCACATGGACGACCCCAGCATGCCTCAGATCCTGTGTGTTACTGGAGGAGCGCTGGAGGAGAGGGCAGACAGCAGCCAGGAGGCTGCCCAGGCAGCAGGGGAGCTTCAGGACCAGCTCACACTGTGGGACCAGAACCACCAGCAGAACCCGCCCACCGGGGCCTCAGAGGAGGAGCCCACCGCTCATAGTCAGGAGGTAGGCTCCAGACCTGGACCCCCACAGGGATGTTATTCACTTTTCTTCTAAGAGTTGTTGGAAGGCTCTGCTGTAGCAGTCGGTTTTCCAGTGGTTCTGAAGAAGCCTCTGTTGTTTAGAGCCTTTTTAAGTTAAGTTCTATAGAAACTTAAATGATTATCAGAAGAATTTGGCAAAATGCAACAAATCGTGTGGAAAAACCTAGTGAGCAACAGCAAGACCAGTTGGGTTCTTGCATACGTCTGTGTAACCCCAGTGACCCTTAACTCCACATTTCTCAAAAAAGTATCAAATTTTTTTTTTACATTTCTTAGTTCTTTCTTTAGTTTTAAGATGTTTGGCCTGAAGTTTTTCCAAAAGACTTAAGATTTAAATTCCTTATTGATCCTTCAAGTTAACAGTTTACACAGTATGAACAAATCCTACAGAAACTCACTAAGTGGTTATTGCAACACAAAAAGGGCAAATGTTAGCATTTAGCATTAATAGATGCAGTTGCAACATTACATCTTTCTGAAATAAAGTAAGTCCATCAGCTGCAGAGATGATCTTCCAGAGGAATCTCGATTCTAAACCAAACAGGTGGACTCAGTGTTGTTAGTAACGTTTTTATTCTCTTGGTAGCATTTTGTGATCAGGGAGCCAAGCGTTCCGTCTAAAGTTCCGTCCCATTCCATAGGAGTCTGTGGCTGAACGTGAACAGGAAGCTGGCGTGGGAGAAGAGGTGGCACTGGAGGCGGAGCTTCAGGAGGAGGAAGAGCCAGTCGTTGTGCAGGAGGAAGTTGCAGCAGGAGCATCCGGAGGCGAGGAGAACCCTGCTGCTCCTCATGATCCTCAACAGGATCAGACTGACACGCAGCAAGGATATGAAACGCAAGCAGAATGGACGAAACCCGAAGGAGAACGAGGAGAAAAAGAAGAAGAGAGTAATACTGAGGAGGAGAAAGGGATGAAGCGGAAGAGAGTGGAGGAGGGCATAGAGGACGAAGCAGGACCAAGTCCTGAAAAGAAGAAGGTGAAGAACAATATATGTTGGTCACAAGTTTTAGATATTAATAGCTATTACAGTATATGTTTTCAGTAAACTTTTCTTCTTTTATAATTCTTTTAAAATTCTGCCTTAAATGTTTCCAAACTTAGATGTGAAAAATATTTCCATGGAAGATAAAACAGCAGCTGAAACTAAAAACATCAGTCAGTCCAGCAGCTGGACTGGGTTTGGCTCTGGATGGTGGTACAGGAAGTAGTCAGGAGGACTCGTTTGTCATTATCATTTTTCTACCAAAAACTGGATGTTAAAAGTCTTCAGTCTGGAATTTTGGTCTCACATAAAAAAAAGTTTTATATTAATTTTGTTTCCAGAGACTTCATAACTCAATTTATTAATTGTTTCCGTTGTTTTGTAGAGTTATTTCAAATTTAAAATGTCTTCCACTTCCTGTTCCAGTGTTAAATGCTCATTAGAATTTAAAGTTTATTGATCTGTGAGCATGTGTTCTTACATTATTATGCCTTTATTATCATTCCTGGTAAATTGTCTCAAAACAACAATGTTATCATTTATCGCGATAACCTCTGGGACGATTAATCGTCCAGAAACATTAGTTATTGTGACAGGCCTGTTTCTGGGTCTAGACCTAAAGGTTTCCTTGCAGACTTTGTTTTTCTGTATGTTTGAAGATGATGATAAATTATTGGAGTTTGTCTTTTTCTCCAGCAGGATGATGAAGCGATGGCCTCCATGTTGGCAGATTTTATTGCCTGTCCACCTGATGATGAAGAGGTTGCCTCAGGATCCAACCAATCATAAACACTCGCCCACCTGAACGGACTGAGTCGACCACCATGGACATTTGCTGTTTTCAACACTGAGTGACCTCAGAACAGAATTGATTGTCTCCCGTCATAGTTGAGCAACCAGGTACTGTCTGGGATTCTGACGATGGTGGAAAGTGTTGTGCTCTGTTGTGTTGGACATGGAAACATGGAGACTTCCTGTTACCACCCTGGATCAGATCAGAACTGTGTTTACAGAGTAAGAGGAGCATCGGTGTTTCTCTGGGAAACAGTGAAGCCAAGAAATGTTAGTCAGCTTCTCTCTACAGTCGTCGTCCTGCAGGAAATGTCCACTGTTTTTGGTTTATGTGCACCGTTTAGTGTTTTTGAATTGTTTTTTCTCTGTACTCTGTTTTCTTACATTAAAATAATAAATATCTGTCATGGATTACATGCACTACATCCAGACCTCCTCTGAGGATTATTTCCATGCCATATCTGCACATGGTGGGTATTTAACATCCAGAAACCCTCTCAGCATGGGGGAAAAAAAAGCTTTTAAATGCGCTAAAATTAAATTTGCTGAATATAATCCTGAAATGACACTTAAGAGATTATGATCAGTTTTCACTGGATTTTTATCATGGAGCAAACTTTCATTTTAGTTTTGTCATGGAGTCAGTCCAACAGAACCCTCCATCCAGACTGATGTCTATGAAAGACCAACAGATGAGTCTTAAATCTGATCCTGGGAATATTTTTGTTACGGTGAAGAATGATCCAAGACGTCCAAGAGCAAGAAACAAGATAATCTGAAGTGTTTGAAAGGGTATTAATGTAGGTACATATTAGTTATGGGCCATAACAGCAATAAAAATGATTGGATATCAATATCAGGGCAAATTTTCACATCAGTGCATCTCTAGAATAAACTCACCAGATCTTAACCTGTCACAGTACAGCAGGTCCTGAACTGACCTCTGGTATGTTCCAGAGTTGTGTGTGTGTGTCCAGTTTTTGGCTATGCCTGTTTCTAGGTGGGGTCATGAGGGATGTTAGATGATGGAACTGCGGACAGTTCTTTAAACGCCCCGCATCGGGATCCCTTAGAGCAGTCGCTGCTCGCTCGGCCATCATTCATCCCGTGGATGTCAGAGGGGGAGATAGAGAGAGCAGGAAGGAGGGGTTTGGCTGTCTGATAACATCCGGGAGCAGCGGACGTGTCTCCTGATGGGAGGCGATGACGCGCCTGACGCCCTGATCCTCCTCTGCCTCTCATCCTTCCTCACTCTGGTTCGTATTGATCCAGTATATGCAGGAACAGACGGAGCCTGCCTTCTCTTCTACCCACAGAAGGAATCCCACAGAACCGAACCGGTACTGGACCTCCCCTGGCAGACAGCTGGTACGGACCCCCGGCTGGGAGCTTTATGTCTTCAGAATGATCGCAGGAGCAGGAAGGGGCCGACTGAGCTTGTTTGTGTGTTTTCCTACTGGTGAGAGGAGGATGTAGAGGTGATGGAGGCTGGAGGAGGTGATGGAGGCTGCTGTCTGCTCTTTGTTGGCGGGCTGCTGCTGCTCCTCTCCATCCTCTGGGTTGTGTCGGTATTAGTGAAGGCTGAGATCTGAACCAGGACTGGGAATCTCTGCATCATCATCATCATCATCGTCGTCAGTATGTATGGATGATCAGCTGTGTGTTTTTTGCGTAAGGGTGGGGTGTGCGTGTGGGTGTGTGTGTGGGTGTGTGTGTGTGTGTGTGTGTGATGGAGTCCCCTGTGCTCTGCGCACGTCTCCAGCATCCCGAGATGCTGCTTCATTTCTCCACCGAGAGGCAGAACAAAGTATCATCGGTTTCCGGTTGTGGTTGTTTGCTTTCGTCCGGCCTTCGGTTCCAGTCCGGCTGGGTTTCTAAGGAGGAAGAGGAGGAGGAGGAGGAGGAAGAAGAGGGAGGCTGTCATGGGAAAAGGCGAGCCGCAGCCAGACGCCGCAGGCGGGAACGATGCGTGGAGAAGAGACTCTGTTTCAGACAAATCTCCCCGGTGTGGCGCATTAGCGGCCTGCTGAGGTGCTTCCTGTCTTCTAGATGGTTCCAGGGTGGATGGAGGAGGAGAGGCCGAGGAGGGACGGCAGATCAAAATGGCAGATTCAAGGTAGCGGCAGCTTCTTCGTGCTCCTGCTCCAAACGGCCCGGTTTGCTGAGTAATGACTCGTGTCCACCTGTCCTGCTGGGAGGAAACTAAAGCTGCAGCCAGCCGCAGGTCAGATCAGACCCAGAGCCCTGGTTCTGGTTCTGGTTCTGGCTGCTGCGGGCCTGCATCTCCACCAGAACCTCCCGTCATTAGATTCTAGAGAATTCTGTTTCTGACAGGATGGTGTGATGCGTTCAGGGTCACCCAGGTCTAGGAGTTCATGGTGCTCTTCACGATTCTTTCGCTTCCACAGTCGGCCCAAGGCATAAGCAAGCTGAGCTGCTTTGTTAATGGTGGAGCCGCTTGTAAAGTCAGGCTGTAATAATAATAATAATAATAATAATAATAATAATAATAATAATAATAATAATAATAAAATTAACAATTTTTATTTTGATAGTCCAGTGCCACTTATTTGCATGTGAATTAGCATGTTGGCTAAATATTTATAATTAAATGTCAGAGCTGGTGCTGTGAACAGAACCTCTCTGTGATGTGCTTGGCTCCGTCTTTCTGTTTCATAATGGATCTCCAGGACAACATAGTGAATTCTGCCTTTCCGGAGCTTCATGTGATGAATTGAGAGTCTAACAGTTCGGCTGTGTTGCTCTTGTTTAATGAAACCACTAACAGACTGGTTTCAGTGGATCCTGGATCAGTGCTCTGTGGTTTCCTCTGTCTTCTCAAACACCCAGTTGTTTGCACCTCACATTGATCCAGGTTCTGCTTCTGCTGGAGGTTTCTTCCTGTTACAGTAGAGTCCACAATGCTTGTGCAGTAAGAGGGATTAATACAATCAACTATCTACTGTTGTATTTGTTAATTAGGAGGGATTGCTATGAATTTGATGCAGCCCGCTGGACCTCTTTAGATAAACATAGTTTATAATGCATACTGAAAACTAACTTTAACTTTGGGTCATCAGTTTGGTCAAATTTGAGTGCAAGTATTTCAATGTGAAGATATCTACATAACGGTATTAACTTGACTACATATTTATTTATATAAATAAGATCTATATGTCTAGGTTGTTTGTTGCCCAACAACTGAATTGATGTGAAGATTTGACCTCAGAACACCAAGTGTCAAACATGGTGAAGGCAGCATCATGCTGTGGGGTTGTTTTGCTGCAAGTCTTTCTGGGTCGTTGCACAAAGTGTGCAAATCCTTCAGCCTCTCTCATCTAAACTTGGAAAACAAAGAGCAGAACAACAAACGCTTCAGGGAAGCTGAACAGGAAATAAATCAATTTCTATTAACTTGAACTCGACCAGTAGCAGGTGGTGGCTGCAGAAGGTTTGTTAGTTTTAACTGGGATGTATGTATGCTTTTGACCTTGTGTATTTATGAACACTTACAGTAAAATTCTAACTTGTATACAGTGTTACAAAGTAACGCGTTACTGACGTCGGACCGCTTTTTTCAGTAACGAGTAATCTAACGCGTTGCTATTTCAAATCCAGTAATCAGATTAAAGTTACTTATCAAAATCATTTTTGCGTTACTTTGCGTTACTACCTTCTTCAGTTATTTAATTATATTTCCTCTACGCGTCTTGTCCAGTGACCGACGTCTCTATGCGACAGAAATGTAAACAATGGAGGGAGATGCGCATTTTGTTGGTGGAAAAACAGGAAC
>CAEFZY010045857.1:0-72251 GCA_903066815.1 Brachyrhaphis roseni
GGGGGGGGGAGGAGTGTGGAAGGTGGCGACGTTAGGGTGGGGGAGGGAGGGGGGGGGGGGGGGGGGGGGTGGGGGGGGGGGGGGGGGGGGGGGGGGAGGTGATAAAAAAATTAAAAAATAAATAAAACCTAGAACGAAAAGCCTGCGCCGAAAGTTTTCGGTTTGCTGATATAACAGTCAAGTGTGTCTATAAGTCTACTTAAAACGCTTAGGTATCAGCGGAGACAGCTGCGACACCCTCTTCTTATGATTCTGTCGAGACAGTACACTATCAAACCTTTCATAGCGCTCCCAAGCTACATTTCCGGTGACAAAAGCTTTGCGAAAAGCCTCCTGAAGGATTCATCTATATCCTAATATTTCCAATCCAATTTAAGTGGAGCAGCCGGAGTGGTCTGAGCACGAGTTTACCAATCTTTGCTTTCCAAGACTCGGCGTGCTGAAGGCTTGAGGGGTTCAATCAATGGTGCTTTGATCTCGGCTGGAACCATAATTATTTAACATTGTTACAAGGATTTCTCTAATCCATCCTACCATTAAATCCCTTTTACACCCTCATCTTCTGCAGCCTAATCTGCATCTGGGTGCGCCGTTTGTCTCTCTGCTTCATTTCGGCTCGCCCCTCCCTCCTTGACGACACCCTGACTTTATAATGGACTCGGGTGATGAGTTGGAAAATTTCTCGTTCCCCGAGAGCGACTTGACTGTTGAAATGTGTTCGCAGTAAAGTCTCGCCGCAAAAGTATCTGGAAGTATTCATGCTCGGAACCAGTAAATGATGGAAGTCCAGATTCAGACCAAGATCCGGGCTGAAGAGCAAAGTGAATCCAAACCACTGCTCATCCTTGGAGCAAGGCGTGTGAGAAGGACTCTCTTACATACCAGTCATTGATAATTACAGCATTTAAAGCAGAAGTCCTAGCTTAGGAAACAAGAGAACAACTCTGCAGATGATTTATCAACAAGTCCTATAAAAACAGAGAATGCTAACATTAGCTTAGCACCAAGTAAATACGTTTGAGAGCATCTTATTACGTCCTCTACATAGTAAGATGAAAGATGTTTTTGCATCTCACTGTGTTCTCAATATTCTTTCACCATTTGTGGAGTCAAGTCAAGTTTATTTGCAATAGCACAGTTCAGCAACAAGGTAGTTCAACGGGCTTCACACCATAAAAACGTCATACAGTAACCAATTACTAAATGAGCAGTAAAAATACTTTGTTAAATCTCATCATCAAAATTATCAAGAATAATCATTATCAGATATGGTTCAAAAATATTGATCAATGTTCCAGTTATTGGGAATCAAAGGCAACTGTAATCAGGTGGGGTTTCAACTTTGATTTAAAGGACCTCAGTGTTTCGACTGTTTTGCAGTTTTTGGAAGTTTGTTCCAGACTAGTGGAGCATGAAAACTTAATGCTGCTCCTGTATGTTTGGTTCTTGTTCTGAGGATGCAGAGCAGACCAGAACCAGAACCAGAAGAAATCAGAAAGTTCTTCAGAAATAAGTAATAGTGTGTCCAAGTGGACATGTTGTTTGAGCATTTCTAAACCCAGCTAACCTGTGTTGGAGCAGCAAAGAGGCCAGAAAAAAAAGAAATACAAAGCTGTTTATAAATATTTTTTTACTTTTAAAAAGGATTCTTTTTTATTATTTCAAATGAAAACTGTTTTAAATGCATAATTTAAAACCTCCCAATAAATGTAAGTTACTTTCTGTCCAACTATTTTTACTTGCTTTTTAGCTACTTTTAGCTACACACAGTAAAGGAATTAGAAAAAGCTCAAAATGACTGTCAGATGTTTTAGGTTTAGGCAATTCACTGAAAGCAGACATTATTCCATGAGCATCATGTGTATTGTGTCTCTGGGTATCTGTGAGTTTTACCTCAGTTGGGATGCTACAGTGTCTGGTTACACTTTAGGTCCAGTTTATTTCCTTCATTATCGCACAGAGCAGGACATGAAAAGCAATGAAGTTAAAATCACTAATAAAATGAGATTACTCATTAAACTTTATTGTCAAAATTAATTAAGCTTGCCATCAGTTTGCTCATCTCTAGATGTCCCTTTGACCTTTTCCTGATATGTACTTTGAACACAAAGTTTCAGAACTCCTCCTCTAATCCTTCTGATGAACTGTGGGTTAAAAATTATGTGTCACAAAGAACACATTTTAGAATAACACACTATGATTTTGTTCCGTTTTCTTTTTTCTTTAGTTTTACCTTAAGTTACTGACAATGGAAATAATTTATCTGACAGGTGTCCAGAACGTTTGATCCCATCTGTTAATATTGATGATCATTTTGACCTCTCAACATAAAGGGCCCCTCTGTCCTGTTGCAAATATTTGCCTGTCTGTGTTTCGGCTCGATATAAATAGCAACACGGGTGACCGCAAACATTTGTCGAGGCACCTGCCACAGTATCACGGCCATCTGCTCCTTGGTTTTCTCCTAGCATGACATATGTGCATTAAACCTGAAATGGCCATTGTTTTATTTCTCTTTTTTTTTTTTCATGTTTTTGTTCTTTGGAGTGTGGCAGAAGATGGATTGGCCACAAATCCCCCTTCTGGGTTGGCTGGATTAAAAAAAATGACTTTTTTTTTTATATGTGAGTGAAGCTGTGCTTTCAGCATGTGCATGTTTGATGTCTTGAAAGGGAGAGAAGGGAGGGGGTGTAAAATAAATGCCTGGGATGTGCTTTTTTTTTTCTTTTTAATTTTTATTGATGTGTAAGTATTTCAGTGTGTGTGTGAGTGTGATCTTTGGGTGAATCAGATGGCCACTCCTTCGGATGACCCCTGCCTCACCCTGGCAGGCGCCCAGCTGGCTACAGAAACCTGGCCATCAGTCCACCGATAGAAGAGATTTGAGTAAAAAGGTAATCATATTTCTTCTGCTGCCACTCTGGCCACACTTATTTCCTCCATCTGCCCCTCCTTCTGTGATGGGTCACTCATTTGTGATTCAAAAAAAAAAAAAAAAAAAAGTACTTATTACGATAATGAAACAACACCATTTTCTTCTAATGCTCTCCCCCTCAGCTGTGATAGCGTGTTTTTCAACCCGTAAGCTGTTTTGCATCCTTCCTGGTACAAAAGCTGAACTGCCAACCTAATATGTTTTTTTTTTTTTAAACAGGGAAGAACTGCTGGTTAAAATCAAAGCATCTAAAAGAACGTGATCCTGACTTAATGTCAGGTCAGGTCCGCTCCTTTGTTGGACGTCGGAGTCCAAACCATCTGTGTCTTTTACTGTATCCTCTCTGCCTTGTAAACGCCCGTGCCTTTCAAACTCCACGGCCTCAGTTTGGCACTGCGAGCTTTTAATGAAAATGTGCCTCCAGTAACCCCGGCAGCATCAACAGGGTTGTATTTTCTTCTGACTTTAGAGTTATTTTCCTGGGCCAAAGAGCAGGTTTTACATCAGGTTGGGTAATGCTCTGCGGGACCTGATGTTTCCATGTGGGATGGCTGCGCCGGCTACCGTCACACAGAAGGTCTTCATGCCCTTTGATGAAATGAAATGCAACTTTTGTGTGAACGGTTTACGATCCCAAAGTGACCTGAAGAGGAAGAACGTAGACGTCTCACGGCTGTGTTCTGTTTATGCAAGTAATAATGGATCATTTTATCATATGGAATAATTTAAAAGTTTATTCAGCAATGGGAGCTTACTGGATACATATACAAATGGCTAACTTAGAACCAGTCATCCATGTTTGGGTATTGCGAAAAACCCAGAGAAAACTCACATATGCTCCAAAGTAAGTATAATAATTGCTCTCAGACAGGCCTCAGGACCTTTATGGTGTAAGGCAGCTGGTCTAGCCGCTGCATTGACCAGCCAAAACAAACAAACAAACAAAAGAAACTTCTTACCACTTTACACAAAATCTCAATCATGAAAACCTCCTGGATCCCTAACAAACTCTGGGAGTTTCCTGCTTTTCAGAAGAGGGTGTGGTTTACACGAGAAACCATTTAGATAAGACAGAGAACAAGTTCATTAGCACAGTTAGCTAACTAACGCATACCATCCACAATTAGCCTCGAGGAGAGCAAGTGGGAGAAACCGAGTCAGATCCCTATCGGCGCCCGTCTCTGAAAACGAACACAATGGCTCGACGCCCTATCTCGGGAATCAGCGTCTGATTGGGAAACATCCGTGACGAGGAGTGAACACAAGACAGAAGATCAGTGTGGAGACTCGCTTAAGGACATACTTGTAGAGAGAATGAGAGGGAAAGAGAGCGAAAGAGAGAGAGGGAGAGAGAGAGGGAACTCGCTGGGTGTTCCACATCAGAGACCCGGCTCTCTGAACAACACAGAGAGGAGCCGGCTATCAGATTAATAGTGACTCATTCAGCTTTGCTCCTCCACCGTTCCACACAGAAAAGACAATCAGAGAACGCGAGGCAATCGTGGACAGCTCTTGACATGACTTACTAAAGTAGAGATGAAATGCGGCGATCATACACACACACACAAAAAAAAGAGCGTTCAATTACAGGATGTAGATTGTAAAAGGCTTTTGTTGTTACTCAGCAAAAGGGAAAACGGCCATGGAGGTGCTTCAATAGAGTCACCAAAGCAGGTGGGCTTGTTCCGAGTCAGCCCACCTCATTAAAAGGCTCCGCTCGCTTTTAATGTGGCGGACATTAACACGGCCCATTCAGATGCACGCGCGCGCGCTGTGATTAAAAATTATCTGTTGGTGATCCTAATCACAGCTGCTTAAACTTAAGCCAAAGAATAACAAAGAACTTCTGAATGCCGAAACTATCGGAACATTTACAAAGAGATTAAAGGGGAGACAGTCTCCAACTAAATAAATTTGCTTTTAATCACTTTGAACAGGAAGTCATGTCATTTCAAATGTCCCTATCTGATTGTCTGATTCTCCCCCCTTTATTCAAATTATAACATGCCCATCTGACTTTTCCCGGCACAATGGGAAAAATTAAAAAGGGAAATGACCTTTCGTGGCAGCAGTGATGAGAGAGTGAATGGCATTATTATGCGCCAAGATTAATTTCGGCCCACTTTACGCCGGCCCCATTGAGAAAACGCAGCAGGGGCGTGAATGCCTCGGTGTACGTCGCTCATTAATCGGCCGGTACATAATACAAATGTCAAGCAAACAAGTGGGAGATGTTGAACCGATAACCTAGCCACAAAAGTATTCACACCCCTTGAACTTCTCCACATTTTGTCACGTTACGCAAACAGCAGTGCATTTAATTGGGATCTTATGCTACGGACCAACAAAAAATAGTGCATTTTGGTAAAACAGAAGGAAAATGAGACGTGACTTTTAAAGTTTGCGAATAAAAATCAGAAATTCCTACATTTCACCTGTGAATAATTTTGTCTCGGGCTAGTGGTTCATCAGAGAATATTTCTGAACTGAAATAGCTGATGGACTATTAGAGATGGACTTAAAATTTTATCCCAGTATTTTTCGGTACTATTGTGAGCAGCAGATTGACAAGAGGAACCCTTTACTTCTGTTCAGGTAACTGTATGGTTGTGACTGCATGGCACAGCAATCAAAGCCCCACAAATACTGATCTTTAAAACCATTTTTAATGCACTTTTTAGGACACCAGTCACATAAGGAAGTCTCATTTGTATCACAGTACAACAGTACATGCTTTTAATCAGATTTTCAACTTTATTGATATTTACTGATGCTCTCATTGAACGAAAAAGTGTAGAAAACGGTAAAAAAAAAAAAAAACAGCGATTCCGACAATATGGAGAGTTTTGTGATTTTTTAAAAACATCATAAGTGGAATTTTATTGTGACAACGACAAATTAAAACTCTTATTACAATAAGAAATTTATCACATTAAATGATAAATGATATGATAAATACCCAACCCTGCAATTAGTAAGCTCTGCTTGTAGTTAGAAACAAACCCTGTAGGAAATACAGCAGCATGGAAGGAGGTACTCTGGTCAAATGAGACCAAAATCAAACTTTACATCCTCCTAGCAACATCCAATGCAACGCTGCACATCAGCCTGAACATACCATCCACATAGCAAAACATGGTGGAGGCTGCATCATGCTGTGTGGATGTCTTTCCTTAGTATGGACGGGGAATTTCTCTGGATTTGAGCCAGGGACATATCTGAATAGCAAAAGGCAGTTCAGGAGTAGCGTTGACTCAGAGGGTCTAAACACAAACACACGGCACACACCTTTATGAAAACAATGCATCTTTTCCCTCCCGGTTCACAATTGTGTGCAATTTTGAGTTGGTCTAGCTTGTTGGTAAGTCGATCTTATCTTCCTCAGTCACTGTCCTATTTTGCTCTGCTGAGAGAGGTTTGACTAACAGACTGTCAGGTCATGTCTGGATGTTTCCAGTTAACAAAAGTCACCCTATTGTTGCCAACTCAGAGGTTTTCTTGCTATATTTGCAACATTTCAGACACACAAAAAAACAAAGAAAAAAACAGTATCAGCCAAAACCCTTAGGATTTTTAAAGATTGATAATCAGCGATGAGTCAGAAAACTGCAATCGGTGCACCCCTACAACGAATGAGTCATGCAGCCAGATGTCATTTTTTTCTTCACAGATTAAGACAGAGAATAGGATGTTTTTGACACCTTGGATCCAGACATGTTGCGCTTTTGTAAAACATGAAATATGCATCAACTCTCATATCACTACATCCAGAGTTGAACTTCCTTCACTAAAAACAGGAGATACTTTTTCTTCCATGAAATCCCAACTTTCCTCTCTCTCTGTCTCTCTCTCCCTCCCTGCCAGCTGCCTGTCCAGCCTCGTGGCTCTGAGCCCCTAATTCTCATTCTAATGGCTAAGTGAACGAGGAAGCATAATTAAAGCCAGTCATACATCCAGTCATGCTACATCCATCCTTCTCTTTCACAGCAGTATTTTTAAGCTCAGCGTTTTCTCGCCCAAAAGCACTTTTTTTTTTTCGTTTTTCCTCTTCCTCCCGCTTGTGATGCCTTCTTTTTGTCACGGCCCCCATAGTTCTGAGCTGACCCCCTCAGCCCTGTCTCCTGACTGATCACAGTGATGGTTTATTACTGTCGTCCCAGCGCTCTTATCTTTAGCCAGCAATGCTCATTTCCTTCCCCAGATTTAAATGCAAATGTGAAATTTAATGATAAATGCATTATCTGATAGGTGCGATAACACTGATTCACTGTCAGTATAAAATACACACCCCAGGGGGCTTTGAGCTAGCGAGCGAAACTTGCCCAAATCCACTCTTTTTTTTTCTTTTTTTTACAGCTCTCGCTTTTTCATCTCCCTCTTTCTCTTTTTTTTTTTTTTTTTTTTTTACAAACTCATGTACCTGGAATAAATTCTGGAGGTCATTTTATGCAGTAAAAGGAGTCACATTTTGTCTGTTCAGCAGTGTGTGTGCAGGCTTTGGCTGAACAGTGATTGCCGTGCAACAATCTAGCTCCTTCTATTATCCGTCTCTCCCGCAAACATTTTGGAGAAAGTGCATCTAGGCTGGATGATATGATTCTTTGAAACAGAGCAGTCAGTAAAATGGGTCTTGTTTAAATCACCTAATATAACTGAATAGTGTTGACTTCCAACTTATTTATTAATCTTTACTTAATTTTAGCAGTATATGGTTTAAAAAGGTCTTTTGATATTAAAACTTCAAAATATTTCACACCAAAGCTAAGTCTGTCTCACAGAGTATCATCTGTCAGCATGTGATTTTTTTAATGTAATAATTGTAAGTTAATATTAAGAACCCTGTATGACCATGTTTGAGTGTATAGTTTGAAATAAGAAAGGGCTTTTCATGTTAACAGTCGGCTAAGACAGCTATATTGTCTAGTTAGCTGACAACACACGGTCACAAAAGCATCGTAGAAACACTTTTTGAACATAGCATTTTATTGCTATGTTCAAACAATTGCTCTAACATGAGTGATAACAATATGTGGATTTGTAGCATTATCAATTAAGAGCTTATTGTTACTCTGAGAGAATATGAGATTTTTTTTTTAACCAAGATATTTTTCCACAATAATGATTAATAAATGACCCATCTTTGATTTCTAACATGAAAAATTAGACAAGAATAAAAACCAACAAGTCAAATCTGGACTTTGCTGATTTATGAATCATTTTCTTGAAAGAAAATGTGGATTCTTACTTGATCATAAATCTGAATTTACATTAGAAAACCTCATGATTGCATCATTTTTGATGAAGATGATATCGGTTGCTATAGTGATAGAGATGCTGTTCTTACTTGGACCATCCCATTCTTCAGGCCCTGCAGCAGCGTTCCTGCTCTTCTCGCCTTGGCCCTCCATCTCCACATCTCCTGCTTCTCGGTTGCCGTCCTCTTCTCCTGCAAAAGGTTAAAATAAAAATAAAAAACATAAGTGCCACAAAGCACACGAGAGTGAAGGTCTCCACAAATTTAATGTTCAGAGACCTAATTTAATTAAGTGCTTGCATTATGGACTGCTCTGCCCTTCCAGAGGGTACACTCTTATGGACTTTGGATCGTGTCCCAGCAAGAATCACTTGCGTTTATAACTCTTTCCTGCAACATTTGAGCCATTGTGTGTTTGTCGCGTATGTATAGCTTTGTACATGCGCGCTTGCGATGAGCTCACCGGGTCCAGCTGTGTACTTCTGTGTGAAAGGCCTTCCCATGAGGACTTGCGGGGACAGGAGGAAGCCCCATGGAACAGGAAGGAAAGCAATGTGTGGGAGAGAGGTGGCTATTTATTACCCTTTGATCTATTGTGGAGCGAGCTAGAATGTGTGTTATAGGATGTAAGGGGCTGATTTACAGTCTCGGGGCTCACACACACACGCCCTGCTAAAGGATATTTGGGTATCTCTCTGCAGGATGTAAGTACCTAAAAGGCCGAGTTAAACACAGTCTGCGGCGGTAGCGCCGAACGGGAGGGCTTGTTGAGCGCTCGCTGATACACTTACTGTAAAAATAAAATCTATTTTTGCATGTCCACAGTAAGCACAGTTTGCGCTCAAAGTTTATGGGAACATAAATCAATGCTTAGGAGGTGCCTCCAGTGCGGCGCTCTGAATAAATCCAATGTGGCCGACACAGCGGCTGCACAGTGTGTCTCCGAACTGCGAAACCTGCTTGGGGCGTGAGGCAGCGGCGGCTGATGGCTTGTAGTGGAACATTTTCCTTCACTTTTGTCACCACATCTATTCCGCTCCTTTGATGTTTTAAACCCAATAATGAACGGCCAAGGACAGGCAGGCCAGGATTAAAACGATGGATTACTTTATGCATTCTCCACAGAAAAAGGACGCGGACAGTGCCATTTATTGGAACCCTTGATAAAGATGTGTCAAAAGCCTTGAAATACAGTAATCTATTTGCAGTAGTGCAACGTCCACTTAGTTTTGTCCTATATGTTTTTTCATAAGATGGAAACGTACAGATGGATTGATCTTTGACCATCGTTTTTAGACGATCACTGTAGATCATCTACAGTCCTGGTTAGGAAGAACACTTACTTAATGTCTGGTGAACTATTTCTGTGTTGATTTGGCCTTACAATTGGAATTATTATCCTTCAGAAGGTTGTGGTGTTGTCTGGTAAACCTAAGGTCACTGGATTTGCATTCATTGCCCATTAGCTGTCAGGAGAACACTGGTGTGGACCCATTGACTTGCATGCAAGATGCAAGTGCTTTTGGGTAACAGTGAAGGGTTAAACCCTCCTTGTAGTTTGTAGTTTGGTCCTCATAATGCCACGAATACTCACAAAGTATTCAGATAAAACAAAGCCACAGTATTTCACATCCTCTATTATTGTTGACAGTGGGCATGTTGACACTGGTCTCATCTGACCAGAAAACACAGCTTCAGTTAAAGTCTCAGCAAACTGAAAGGAAACTCAACATGTTTTCGTTTATCATGGTTGAACAGAAAAAGCTTTCTCCTGCTGTGCCTCCCTGAAAAACGATTATTACCCACCTGAAACACCAGAGGGTGAGAGAAACAAGCCCCTGTGTCATGTGGTCATTTTTATACCTCAGGGGAACAGAATGCCATGGATCACTAATTATAAGTTCATAGGTAGCTGATCAAATTCTGATCTTCAGTTTTCATCAGCGGTTTTAGTCCCGAAACCCTGCAGACACACATTGTTACTGTATTTTGAAGGTATTTTTCAGGAGTACCAATCGTAGTGCAAATGGTGATTTTGGTTAAGACAATTATTTTCACGTGTGGAACTTTTTTTTGTCAGTAAAGAATAGTACTGAAATATTTTTTTTACAACTGCCAATATGTCACTTCAATAAAATGTAAATTTGCTTGAATGCTGTTTACACATCTTTACCAGTGGTGTCCATAAACATGGCCAGATTGATGAAAATGTAAACTCTTTTCAACCTGAGAACCAGCTCGATATGCCGCAACCGTCGCCATATAAAACGCTTATCGTTGGTTGTTTACTTTATGTTTGTGATTTCCAGCTTTGTGCTGTCACACTTCCTGTGCCACAGCCCACAGGACACTGTCCATCCTCAGTTTGGTTCATCTCCAGATCAAGCACTCACACTGTGCTTGTTTAGCTTTTTTTCTTTTTTTTCCCCTGACATGGCTCACTTCAAAGAGGGCAGCAAATGTTGCCAAAAGGATGTCAGCTTTCTGCCTCACACTAAAATAGGAGATGCACAGGGAAAAAAAAAAAAAGAAAAAGTGATACTGAAGAGAAGTCTTCAGAAATGTCCTACTTACAGTCCATGAGGTCATTATGACCCAGTTTTGCTTATAAAAGTGTCTGCCTGGGCTGGCAATTCTCCCTCCACTCCTCCTTCCTCCCAGTGTATTAACGAGGAGCCCACTCAATTCAATTCCCCCCACTATTTATTGTTGGGCCCGGAGAACCTCTTTAGCATACCAGGCTCGTATTATGATGAGCATAACAAAGGCGTGTATCAACAGTTCCTTCCAATGGAGCGGAGTTTGCGGGGGAAAAAAAAAAAAAAAAGGGAGCTGGCGAGATAACATTAAAGGCACTACCTTGATCTCAGGCGAACATGCTAAGCCCTGTAACGAAACGTATTGGAAGTGTTTAATTACAGCCCGGGAAATGAAGCTACAAGATGATTCCTTAATTAAGCAGTGATTAAGGATTTTCTGCCTTCTATCTAATGCAGTTTGCAGTGCATTTTAAACACAATCGCCCAGGCAACCTCACAGGGAACAATGTCACAAGGCTTTGATGAAGTTTCCGGGCACAAATGTCTGTAGGAAGAAAAAAAAAAAAAAGCAGAGAAGTGGAAGAAACGCTGCAGCAGCATTCCACTGTTTCGCAGCTGCAGTTTAACATTTTTAAAGATCCATCTGATATGAACCAACTGATTGAGGTGCTCCATTTCATTTCTGCTCTAAGTAATCGACACTCAGCCTTGTTTCATAATTCGAAATGAAACCCTCTGCGGTGTTATCAAAGAAGACAGATTGTCAATGATCTTCCTCCACATTATCGACTGTAATTTACGTCCAGCTCAGGCCCCCGTTTCGCAATTCGGATCGAGTGGTCGCATTTAAGGATGAGTAGAGGAAGACTAAGGAGGGCAGGAGGGACAGGGGGAGGGGCAGGAGAGAGGAGGCGAGGCGAGTTAGAGCGGCCCGCTGCGTTCTGGGTTGGCGGGCATGGAAGAGGAGCCAGTGAGCTGTTAAAATCAGCCCTATCGCTGCTCCATCAAAGGACGGCTCTCCAGCCAAATCACAGCCGCACGCAGCGGGCCACGCATTCGGGTCAATAAGCTTATAGGCGATTTACACAAACAATTCCTCGAGCAAGGTAGCAACAAAGTCATATTGGCTTTTCCTCTCCCTTTTAGCTTTGTCTCTGCTCACAAAAGCCCTTGAAAAATGTCAATCTGTTGTGTGTGACTTTAAGGAGCTCAGAGCGCTCTAATCCCGGCCACAGATTTACATTGACGGTCGCAACGTCAATGTATCACAATAAATTACACTGGAAGCTAATGTCGTAGTGTGAGTTGTTGCTTCTTAGAGAAAGATGTCATATTGCAGCAGGTTTGTAGAAAACTGAAGAGATCCCCAGAACTATTCAAAAGGCTAACAGCCAATCAGATGAGGTCTCTGTTTTAGATGATTTTAGCGATTTAATTCAATACAAAATAAAAATGTTAATGTCAGTGATACATATAGATATTTTAATTACATTAAATGAGACAGTTGTTATGTTAAATTTTGTTTAGTAACATGAACAATGTCCATGTAACTGGACTAAAGTTACTCAGGTTAAGGTTGACTGTGTTATAGATCCGCTCCATCATCTATGACTAGTCCTCTCTAATTATGTTTTTTTTTTATATACTTGGAAATCAGATTGCAATAAAAATGATTGCGTAAAAATCGAAGCATGCCTAGCTAAACCGGATGGTTTAGCATCGACTATGGCTGCCACACATTTAGAATGTGAAAGTGGCTAATATAAGACTTTGATTGGCTTCTAACACACAGTATTTGTGTTTTAAGGCACAAATACTGCCTTAAAACACTGCCTTAAAACATATTTATGAATATATTTGTGTTTCAATTTCAGTTAACATTTGGAGAAGAATCGTATTCTTGGCTTGTTTTGCTAATAATAGTTAGCACCACAACAATTAGCTCCCAGCTAATTTCCCAGCTCCAGGCGCTATCTTTAGGGACAAATCGAACAAAGCACAAGTCCGTCAAGAGTGGATCACCCTTTGGATTTCTGTACAGGCATTCTGACACAGTCTCCATCAATGCAATGTTACACTAGCAATATTTGGCTGAGAAAACAGCAACATACATTGGACAAATTGGTCGGATGTTATTTCACCCAATGGGAACACAGTAAACGTGTTTCTACTGTGCGTATGACAAACGTTATGTTAGCCTGACTTCCACAAACTGAGAAAACCAACTTTAACTTTTGTAACTAAACACTTTCAGGATGAAGGAATGATGAGACGCCTGTGGGGTTGGAAAGAGCTTGACGAACATTGAACGGATTGGGTTTATATTATACCTATATGATTTCCAATTTTCAGTCATTCATGCTACTTTCAGTTGTCTCCAACTATCCCGTCATGGTGTGCCCTCGGCAGGTTTGTATGTGACATACCTTTAGCTGTGTCCCTTGTTCAACACACCCAAGTTAAGCAATCAGGTCATTAGTAGGACTCTGGACAACTTGACAGAAGAGGGAATTCATCCTACTGATTCAGGTGTGTTGGACCAGGAACACATCTAATAGTTTCAGAACCTAAATAACATTGGATTCCCATGAATATAAACAGTTTTAGAGTTGTTTGAAATATCTACAGTCAACTGATACCAGCTAACATTTCTACATATGTCACTTTTCCACTATTGAGATAGGGTTAGGGATGTATTGATAAATTGTCCCAGATTTCATACATTTTCAGAGATCGGAGATCGGCCGATACTTACATGTGAAGCCGATCATATCCACCGATCTCATAGCCACCCCACTGTTACCAACTCAGTGGCTTTCTTGCTATGTTTAGCAACATTTCAAAATCTGAATTTGTAGGTCAGGCTTTTTAAAGTTTGGTAATTAATAAAACTGCAACAGGACATTTGATTGGAGGACTGCTGTTCCCCCCTCCTTCCACCTCTGACAGGGGATGCTGCCATGTCGATGCAGATTATGCCCCAACAGATGAAGTCAATTCCAGAAAGCAATCTTTTTTCACTAAAGTCAAGCATAGCTGTAAGACTTCTCTGCTATCTGACAAAAGAAAAGAAAAAAAAAAGTGGGGGTTTGGAATTGCATGCAATTTGTGGCGGGCGCAGCACTCCAACGGAGGGAGGCTATTAGAGAAATGCCTCGGCACTGTCTCTTTAAATGCCAATAAATTCCCATCATTACAGAATCTGGCAGTTTTCCTCCCCGTCTGCAGCCCGGGCCTTTATCTCGTTCTGCCTCAGTCTTTGAGCATGTAGATCTGGCCCAGTTAGATTGTCATACTTAACAAACATTAATGATTAATTTCCTCCACTGAGTCAAATGGGGCTAAAGGGATGACTCGATTCATCTTATCGCGCCGCAAATTAGCATTTCCCCATATTCTCCAGCATCAACTGTGCATTAAAAATTCCACATTTACCATTCCGGGCACTGGCAGCTGTGAAAGGCGATCTTTCCTCCTGTGTTGCTGGAGATTCTGATTACTTCTGCGTTACACAAAGACTAATTAATTCTGGGACTCTCTCCCTGCCCCATGCCTCCGATTGAAGCGAGCGACTTTCCTCACAGAGAGGATATTGAGGGGTCAAGGTGGGTTTTTCATCTGCTACGCCAAAAGTCCTGCAGCCCTTGCATTTCACCTACCACTTCTGCTCTGATAAAATGTTTCCACCCCATTGGAATTCCTGTCGTTTGTAGAGGACGGCGCACGGGAGCGCAAGCGTTCACGTTTAGTTGTTATTGATATATCCTGACACACAGGGAGCGACAATAAAAATCAGGCAGTCTGAGGGCAAAAAAAAATAAAATAATAATCATGGAATATGACTTCCCAAAAAGGTTGTTTTTTTTATTACACAGAGGAAATGAGACACATGAAGTGACATGTAAATTTACTGTCGCAGCCGAGATGGGAAGTCATTTGTCATCAGACAAGACTTGGACCGCTCAAAGGGAACAGCTTGTGGCAACATCCTGTGCTGAACTCCACGTATAGCCAGCAATAAAACAGGGGGTAAACCAGCAAGGTGAAATTTCACAGTTTCAGTAAAAGAAGAAAAGAAGAAGAAAAAAAAATATGCCACTGAAAAGGAGTCTTTTTCACAATTCCAGAGCCTGGCGCTTTCAGCGGGGAATAAATCTTAGCTGCGGAGTTGTGTGTGTGTGTGGGTGTGTGTGTGTGTGTGTGTTGATCTGCACGCTTTTTCACAAACAGAAAAAGCTCCCATAAATGTGAAATTGAGGGGAACTTGTTTCAGGTAAGATTCTTGTTTAATCACCTGAGAGAAGAAAGGTTATTTCTTTATATGTTAGTCCATTTGTCTTCGCGACTTTGAGAGGCGGACAGGCTTTCTTTAAAATGCCATGTACGTTAAAACTCGTTTGCTCTCCACGGGGGGCTGATCCGTTTTCCCCCAGTTGTTTTGAGCAGAGTGTTTTAAAGCACAGCAGAAACATTGAGAGGCAACAAAGACTTTCACTGCAAAAACTTCTTGATTTTGGACTTTAATAAGGGTTTGTGTCACAATTAACACAATTAATTGCCATGGCTTGACGAAAAAGTGCTAACTGATTTAAGTTGATTTAAGCGAATTGAAGGCAGTGAATGTATTTTTGAAATATTCTCCAATTTACATGCTTTGACCTCTCCACAATTGTTATCAAAATTAGGTCCCAAACTTTGACGTATTTCATTGGGACTGAATATGACCGACATAAAGTGCTGTATAACGAAATAAAAATGAAACAACTAGCAGTTTTAATATGATTGTAGCTGCAATTGCAGTTTCAAATACTTTGGGGAGAGCATTTAATCTCAACTTATGCCTCAGAATTGTTATTTTGATGTAGCGTTGAACTTTGACTGGCCCATTCAAACACGAATGCACTTTGATTTAAGCCACTAGAAGGTGAACCTCTGTCCTGATCTCTTGTTGTTTTGCTGACTGTACTAGTCTACACCCATCTTCACATCAACTTTGACCAGTGTCCTTGTCTCTACTAAAGAAAAGCATTCCCACAACATCATGCTGCCACTACCGTGTCTCACTGTCGCTAAAAAACTGGCTAAATATATACACTTTTCACACTTTGATCAGTAAAATTAAATTTAAAACCATGCTTCCTTTTTTTTCCTTCCACTTTCTTCACAATATTATTCCACATTGTGTTGGCCTTTCTCTTATAAAGTACAGATGCACGATATAAGATCTCATATGTAGATGTATTGGAGCCTAAGCAACTGGTGATGAGGTGAAGAGATTCACAGAAAACCAAGATGAAACTTCTGGAAGTGACTTTGAGAAGGTCTGGGAGAAATGAGCGCTGATATGTCAATAGCTCCCAAAATCCCATGAGAGCACATGGCACAATGAAGGACTCAGCCATGAAGAGACTTCAAGGTTCCCCGGCCTCGGACCAAAAACGGGACGTCAAGGTGCTCCGCACACTTATCTAGGGGAGTCCCCTTTTTCTGCGAGGGTAAGGCAAAATGGTTGAGTCTTTGGTGGCATTCAACTTCCTGACCTTTGCGCCTTTAAGCGGCTTTGCTTCTTCACCGCTCTCTGATCAAAGTTAATAAGTGCTTCATATGTTAATGAAAATTGGTACTCCTCTTTGTGTTCCTACAGCTTTTTAATACCTATTATGGACTGAAACTTTTAATGGAGGTTTTAGGTCCCCCTGACAAGCCCATTTCAGAGAGTGACTACACAGATACAAGGCTAAGCTAAGACCAGAGAGCCGCTGCTCAGTGGAGGAACCTCACACGGGAGACCTTATTCTCGGGGAAGCAGCCGGAGATAAAGGCCATGGGATGAGTGGCTGCCTTAAAACCCACGTTCAAGTCCGCTCAGGGCTAATTACAGCACGCCATCGCATTTGAGAGGGTTTAGTTAATCAAGGGCTCTCTCTCTCTCTCCTTTTTTTCCTTAATATAGTCGAGGAATAACACACTTAAACCATTTAATGCCGCCAGGATTGCATCCTGTTTAATTCGCAGCAATTTCACATAAGTGGGGTAAATTTAAGCCAGTATGACATTAGTTTTATACAGATCTAATTGAGGAAAGGATCATAAGGGAGAGAGGGTGCGGCTACACCTGAAGATAGCGCAGAGTTTGGCATGTGGAGAACCGAGCAGTGGATAGTACATCGCTTAGGTCTTAGGAGGCAATGGGGGGACTTAGCTACTGTAAGCTTAGATAGGGAAGTAATACAAAAAAATCTGACTGCTAAGGCTTGTGTGTGACAAGAAACAGATTACCAATGCCCACGGAAAGAAGTATTTGACATTTGGGATTGCTGTGTAGTGTTGAGTTTATTTAAAAAAAAAAAAAAAAAAAAAAACACCGAAAGAAGATTTGAGTCCTAGTTTCGGGAGGTTTTATTCAAAACAAAGGGAGTATCAAGCGGCTCTTTCAAGGTTCTTTGAAGATTTCCAGAACTTTTCGACTTTTTTTCGGCCCTTCAACCACTGTAGCCACCGTTGTATACAGCACCCATCTATTTCATGGCTATTGGGTATATTAGAGGCTCAGTGCGTTGCACTTTGAAGTATAAGGAAGGGTACAATACGAGAAAGACAAAGAAACGGGGCGAAACAACCGAGACGTCGCCGGTAATTGCAATTTATAAACAATTGCAACTTTTTCGCCCTCACCCCGAGAACAAAAGAAAAACGGTATTGATACGATTACTGGGGCGAAGCCTACCCGAAACATGAAAGATTTGTTTTGTCCTGACTAATGTAATCCCACGAGGCACATCAGTTTAGAAGTGTGGAAGGAATAGCACTAAACAAAATGTTTCCTTTGAAAAACGAACGAAGGGGCAGACATTCAAAGCGCTGGTTCTTCATTAAAAAGTCAAATTTGAGGGTTTTGTGCGCCAACGAGAGCGGGGGTGAGGGGGGGCCCACCTGGGGCCAGCAAGCGCCACACAACCCGAGGATACGAAGAGGACGGTTCGGCTGGTATACAGGGCGGGATGGTGAGGGGGGGAGCCTGTCATCTTCACACTGTAACCCGAAGCAGACCGCAAATTAGCTCCTGTGATGGCAAGGTGTGACTGAAATGAAACAAACACACAAAGAGGCAATCTAATTGAATTGCAGTTCAAAGAGGACCGGAGCGCGCCTGGCGACGCCGCGGCGCTTTAAAGTGCTGGACCTCGGAGCAGCGGCAGGTGCTGGCGAGCGTGTGCAAGGCCTCTCGTTGGCCCGGCGTATACCACAGCTGAACCCCACAGCGCTATCATTGTCAAAACCAATTTTTCAAACAAATTTTAAAAAAGGGGGTGAGGCCATCTTCCTCTCAGATCAAACCGTTGCTCTCGGAATCAAATAGCAGGACTCAAGGAGTGACTCGAACGCCTACAAGCTCCGCCAGGAATATTTGAGTAAGTTTTAAGTTAACTTTTGGGGTTTTGCAGTCAACGTTATGCTTAATATCCACCTCCTCTCACCTTTGTTGCAGAAGTATTCCATGTCTTCGCAGTTCATGTTCTCGCTCTCAAACTCGGCCGTGAAGTTCTCCTCCACCGAGAATTCGTCTTTGGCCAGGAGCTCGTTCTCCTCCGAGACGCACTCCTCCTCTTCTTCCTCGAGGCCATCTTCCAGAGGACCTAAGGGAACACACACACGCGCACGCACGCACACACACACACATCATGGGGGAATGTTCAGCATTTTCATCACATCCTTCAGGCTTTCAAGAATAAATAAAGAACTTCTGCTTCTCTGTGTTGCTCTTCTTGCAATCCAACCCATTCACATGCAACTCCTAACTGTCTGCGCTCTCCATCTACGTTCAGGCGTAGACAATAAAAGTATGTCGGGTTTTTTTTTTTGCTGCAATATTTCACAAAGTCTTTCCACTATAGCTGCAGCTGAAGCCCTTTGTGACGGCGTGCTGGTGAGAGAAGCGAATTGACACACAGCCAAGGTGAGCCTGATGTTAATCCTTCTACCTGCAAAACAAAACCTCACACAGATGGAGAGGGGAAAAAAAGATCCTTTCTAGACTTTTCATACAGGCATCAGCATGGGAGGGGGAAAGAAAATACTTTTATTAATTTGTTAGCCTTATCACAGGGTACAATGTTGATTTTCCATTTACATTCCATGCCTCCGGGTAATACACCAGTGCAATCTTAAAGGAGACACTTTTCCGTGTGATTAATTTTTTCTTTTTCCCTCTCTCTCTCTCTCTGTGCAATATTATTTCTTTAAATCTAAGTGATTTCAGAGTTTTGCTCGTAGCTGTACATCTCTTTTTGGTATTTGCATATTACAATTTTTGGCTTCAATCAATTGCTGTTGATGGAATTACTGTACTGCTACCTGAATTGTATTATTTCTTAGAGGGGGGGAAAAAAAAACATCTCACCCGGCGTCTGAATGTCATTAAGATAATGGTGCATCTTGCACACATTTCTGTGTCTTGAAAACATGTCCGCGGTGTGTTTTTCTTTTCTTTTTCCTCTGGGAATTACCATAAAAAAGAGAAATGATGAAACACGGTGAGTTTTAGTTTGTTTCTAAAAGAAAGAAAAAGAGGGACAGAATTAGCTTTTTATTATTTTTATAAAGGAGAAACCGTGTCAGAAATGGAGCTTTTAGTGGCAGTAGAGCTGTTTTTATATACCTAAAAAAAATGTCCTTTTGACACAGTTCCTACACATTTTATCAAAAAAAAAAAAAAAAATTCATACTTTTCCAGGCCTCAGTTTCTAGAGTTCTCTTTCCTGCCACGAATTGTAAGATATTAACTTCCTGCGAATCTTTACATTACAGGCAGGTTTTATGTTTGGAACCTGCACCAACTAGAAACTGAATGAATGAATAAATGAATGAATGAATGAATGAACTGAGAAAAATACAACAAATGCAAGAAAGGGAGGAAATAAACAAGGAAGGAAAGTAGAACACAAGGAGGGAAGAAATAAATATTAAAGAAATGAAGTGAGGAAGGAAGGACTATTGGAAAGACAAATGCAAGTAAAGGAAGAGGCAGTGAGAAAAGAATGGAAGAAGAATGAAGGAATGACACAAGGAAGAAAGAAAAGAAAGAAGAAATGACAGGAACGGACAGAAAAGGGTAAGAAGGACGGTTAAATCGGGACAGATGCAACAAAGAAGTACATGTGGAAGTAAACAATAATGGAAAGAAAAGGAAACAATGACAGAAAGAAAGGCAGGGCACTAGGCTGAAATGAGCAAGCTTAGTGCCCTGCTTAAGTAAGAAAGGACGTGAAACTGGTAAAAACACACAAGGACACAAAGGAGGAAGGAAGGACACAGTGAAGCAAAGAAGGGAGGAAGGAAACAACTTTCAGACAATGGTTCAATGGATTTAGTCTAGAAATGACATTTTACTATAATAAACTTTCTTTTTCCATACTTAAATCTAAAAAAAAAATCTCAAACCCAATTCCAGAGTTTCCCAGAAAGCTTTTTTTTCTACAATAGAACCTTGCTAAATTTCTTCCAAAAAAAAAATAAAAAGAAGCAACAGTAGAGTAAACCAGTGATGCATTTCATGTCCCACTTGTCACCTGAGTCCTGTGTCTTCATCACTCCAACAGGGTGCACTCATCTCCTCCACAAGCCTTTCAGTGTTTGTTCTTGTTGCAGGAGGGCGGCTGGACCCTTCAGCTTTAATAAAGCAATAATTTCAGCTAAGAAAATCACGGGGCCGGCGGGCCTCTTTCCGTTTCTCTTTCTTCCCTCATAAAAAAAATAAATAAAAAAAAGAGTGGGGACCCCCCCTGATGTCCACAAACCACTTGCTCTTTTCATTAGTCTTATAAATTACTCCTTTGTAGAATCCGGCGTCGGCAGGAGCCCCGGACATGAAAAAGAATTAGCGGCCGGCTCTCTAATAGACGCTGCGGAGGGCCGAGTGGCGCTTTTTTAAATGAGGATACAGTTTTATGATCTTATCTGATGCCTTCTGCTGATTCGCAGAGGAGTGAAGTGAGGCGTGAAGTGACTCGATGAGTCCACCATCGCTGAGGATGATACCAGGAGATAAATATCACGGTATCAAGGCGGGGTGGGGCGGTGTGGGGTGGGGGGAAGCTTGTATGACTGGCGTTAAAAGCTTCTGCCGAGGCAAATGAAGACGGCGTGAGAGAAAAGCAAGGGGGGGGAGGGGGCAAATACATTTCTATACTGCGCGGTTTGTACACATTCCATTACACAGCTGAATGAGAACCGTGTGTACAACTAAATGATTCTTCCTCTGTTGCTCGCAAAAATACAGCGGCGCCGGAAAATAGACCTACAGTGTTGTGAGATAATAAGAGTAAAGGGAGATTACAGATAAACTTCATGGTCAATAAGACACAGAGATTAGGTAGATAAGATGAGATAGAATTGAGGTTTAATAGACTCAGAATAAGGGCATCTCACTTCCCCACTCTAGCAGATAGTAACTAAATGGAGCATTTTCAGACTGATAGAGATACTGGTGGGCCTTCCTGAATATGGAAAGGAATGAAATATTCCACACATTATAAAGGGGGGGGCGGCAGGGTGAGAGGGGGGGGCTACTTCTCGAGAGCCACGTAGATTGCGAAAAAGTTTGCCCCCGCATTCTCACATGTTTAGCTTATTATACAGTATTCATTGCATGGAGAGACCTGAAATTATTTCAGAGACAGCAATGATAAGAATAATGACTTTCTAAACGACCAGCACCACACTCCTAACTCATTTTCTGATAGTGGCGTCCCTGCTATATTTAGTTGTGTACTGTTTAAAATCCTGTCACATTCTCTGTGTGACCCGCGCTCGTCGGTGCATTTCTATAGGGGGGGCTTGAGGGTTGGTGGGGCAGTGGGGGTGGACGATGACGAACTGGGCCAGAGGAATGTGTTTGCTGCCTCTGCCTCTCTTATCGAGCCTCCTCCGGAGTTCAGATGGCCAACGACACCGCGGAGAGGACGCCTGCATCTCACTGCACCGCCCAAAACAACAGAGTGTGGGTTTGTGGCGGCGGACTTCACGTGTGTCGCTTGTGATGTGAACTGAGACAAGAAATATAAGCAACCATTCTTTACTAGAAAAAAACAAAACAAAGAAAGTTTAGCTCGTGACAACCGATTCCTTTTAATAGCTTTTCAAATATTTTATTTTTATATTAGAGTAACTAGATTAAAGGATGGGTAAATGTAAATAGCTTGTTTATTTTGGGGGGGGGTTACATGGTCATGTTGGGCATTATGGCTAGGCCACAAATAAATTTTATTGATTAATGTTCTTCAAATTTTCTGAATTTTGGAAGATTTCATTTGTGGAAAATCTGGATTTTTTTTTTCAGCAGTGTTCCTCCTAGCCCATCCAAGAACTACCAAGTTGTTTCTTATTGTTTTTCAACTTTGAATTCAGGTCAATTCACAGAAGAAGTGATTGAAAGAAAAAAAAGAGAGAGAAAGAGATGGTGGGATGAGTGGGTTGTTGTAGTTCTGTTTTTCTTTAACATAGAATGGACTATCAAGCACACTAATTACAGATTTTTGTTAATTATGATGATGTAAAGCACTTTGTACTCCCTTGTTGTTGAAATGTGCTGTATACATAAACTTGACTTGACTTAATGATTGTACGTTCTTAATAAATATATGAAGGTCAGGTGTACTGCAACTTTTATATACGTCTCTGGTTCAACACACCAGAGTCAAACATTGAGGTCATTGGTGGGACTCGGGTGAACTTGACTATATACTGAGGAGGTAATTCAGATGTTTTATTCAGGTTGTTGGACCAGGGGCACATCATCTGTGAAGCCTGGATTTGAGGAACCCTGAACTCCACATGTAGAAACCATCTGTCAACCAGGGTTCCAGTCCTGGTGGGAGGTGATGGGACAGTAAAACATTTCAATATTTCTTTCTCATTTAAAATCTGTCTCTCTAAGAACTGTTCTGTTGCTATCACCACAACTTTGAAGGAAATTTAAGCTACTGTTAAGAGCCTGAGACACAATACTGAAGTGAGACAGGAAATACAGCTTATTCCTCGGATTCAGCCAGCCAGCCCCTCTAAAAACAGGATAATTTAATAGTTCAGACATCAGGTATACCTCAATATGTAATTTATACACACAGTGAAGAAAATCTTAGCTCTACATCAGAAGCTAACTTCTACAATTAGTATGCCTTATTTCCACTCTTAGGGCTACAGCCACTCAACACCAAGTAAAATAAATGGAGCTCCTGGTTTAGCTGCTTAGCTAAATGACAGCTAATAGTATATCAAACATTGAGTTTAGGCATTTCTGTTTACAAAGTTGCATTTTCTTATGTCCTATTGTAAATATAGCTGGCTAACTAAGACTGACAGGCCGAGCAAAGAGACGCTTCTTTACAAGAGTATTAAAGAATCCCTCCATCACTTTTTTTCTAAATAAAAAAAAAGATACTTGGCTGCTTGGTAGAACAGAGAGACAGCAACAAAATATCAGAAAAAATGCTAGCAATTTAGCTAATGCTGTGAGAACATTGGTTACTGGCTAACTGTTAGCTTTGAATGGTGCTAAAATCTAGTTTTACATTTCATTCACTCTGGGAGATTTTATAGGCGTGTGAAACTTTTATTCTATTAAGACACTTCAGAAAAGACTTTGTTGCTGCAGTATGCAACTTATAAATAATTTTATATATACATATATATTTGTTGAAACTGTATATGTCATGACATTATAATATGGCACAGATCAGCTCAGTAGAAAAATAAATAAATAAATAAAAATTAAAATCAAGCTCCTTCTTCGGGTGCTCCCAGTGCTAACTAGAAACAACCAATCAGCAGTAGGAGGATCTTAGCGCCATCAATCACAATACAGCTTCAGCCTTTCAAAGGCTAGTTAGCATGGCCACCAGCGGATAAATGGTTTTTGTGGAACAATAAGTTGTTTCTCCACCTTTGCAACTAAACGCTAAAACCCTCCTCTTGGCTCTGATTGGTTGTTTTTGACCCGGAGCGGTGAATTTCTTTAGATCAAAGTAGCAGCACAGGGAGGAAGTTGATGAGCTCAATGTTTTCATTTTTTATCCGTCTCATATTACTGCCATGACATGGTGACAGTTTGAACAAATGTGTAAAAAAAATATTTTTTCTTTTCTAAAAGTTACATACTGCAGCTTTAAGGGTTTTTTGGCATTGTGAGCCATCTTAGAACAAGACACGATGAAAGTAGCACTCTACTGGAAGATAAAGAACAAAAAAATGGAAATGGCAAAATTACTACTGAAATCTCATCATTCTCATTTTGGGCATGGATGTTATACCACTACTGTTCAGGTATCCCAGCAACCCTTCTCCCATCAGCCACAGGGAGAAATCACTCAAACACTCCTGCAGCAGGAGCAGCATGTGCTAATAGAGACGTTGCTAGACCAATGCTGGCTTGATCACAGAAGCTCTTTTGTTCGTGGCATGGCCTCTGTCTGATAGGGATCGGCCATGCGGAGTGGAGCTCCAGAGAGGGATATGGTAATGCCCCCGCTGGGTCTATAAAATGGGGTGATACTGTGAGACCATATGATGGACAGAGGATTAATGAGTCACAGAGGAAGAGGAGCCGAGAGGAAGAGGAGCACAGACACAGGTGGAGTAAAAAGCATATCTGTAAGGTAAACACTCTGCACTATAGTCTGTGACTTAGTGGATAAAAACAGATGATGGGGACAAAAAAAATGTGTCAACCTTTCACCCACAACCCTCTCTCTCTCTTTCTCTTTCACACACACACACACACACACAAAAAGGAAGAGCTCTAAAGAAATATGTGGATATGTGCAAAACTGTAGATGTGGCTGCTAATTTCATGGAATGCTTTTTCCAACCGTCCGCAATGTGGGGAGAGCTTGTGGCCGGGCTGCGATAGCGATACCGCGCATTATCAGCAGGCTCCACAGTGTGATGTGAGGATCACAAACCCAGCCTCCTCTATAGCTCCCTAATTAGAGGTGAGGTAATTGAATCTGACAGAACAAAGCAGCAGATCTCTATAAGCATGAAAATCTTTTTTTTTTTTTTTCGCACCCACCTATACAGTTTTGTTTTGGGTTTTTTTTCCCATCCAAAAATGAAATCCATTGAAAATGTGTCCAAGCTGGCCCGGGGGGGATAAAACGTGAGCACCTGAGACTAAACGCCAATGCATAATGCAGAACCTGAAAATCCAGCAAAGGGCCACACAGCAGCTCAACCTCTCTGCCAACTCTGGCCTTTTTCCATGCCAACGCTGACGCCGGCCACTTCCTGTGTTTACGGGTGAAACTTTTGCAAAGGAGGAAAGCAAGATTTCGACTTGAAGGATGAGTTAAATAAATATAAAAAAGAGACTCTCTCCTCAACTCTAATGACCTTTGGGAAGCAGAGGGCTCCCTTGGCCTTAGAGGCGACTTACAAGGTTCACGCTTCTAATTTAATCCTTGATCGCCGTAATGAAACAGATACCATTTATGCAACTGTTAATAGCCTAATATGCTACAGGAAACCTCAAAGGAATATTCCATTTCAAACATTTTCCTTAACAAAACGAGAGCCTTTTTTCCCCCCCGAGTTCCACAGTCTGTGATCAAGCTAAATGTGGAGCAAATGGCGTAACACAAGTCAAAAGTAAATTAACCACTTGTATATTGTCTGTGAATGGTTGCTTTTGTGTGTGTAAATGTGTGTGTGTGTTCTGGGAGGAGCGTGGAGCAGCTTCAGTGGAGACTGATGCGTTCTGCGAGCTGCCGTCTGTTGAGCAAGAATAAGCAATGGTATTGTTTAACTTGATTTTCCGGTTGCTAAGCAATGTAATTCTCATGATTAGAAATGGCTGCCTTCCTAAATTCGGGCACTTACAATCAGCAGTCAACAAACTGCTTGAAAACTCAGCGGCGACACTCATCTGGAAAGTGTGGTGAAAAGAGACAGAGAGAAAAAAAGGGTGGGAGGCATTATAAATATATTCCTACTCATTAAATACACACTATCCTGTGGGGCTGCCGGGCTACGGATGACACGGCATCGAAACGTAACGTGATGAAATCATTCATTTAGGAGTTTCCATGTGCAGCAGGACTAAAACACACCCATTGGCTTCTCATGAAAGCTTGGTTTGTTCAACCCACGCGCAGAAAAAAAAATAAATAAAAATGTACTTCTTCTTGACATAAATTTATTTCGCTCACATTTCACAAACGGAGCGTTCTGGTCGAGTGTATTATTCCAATCAGACGCCGCGTTGGATCCCAGCGTGTTTCCCAGAGTTGCTAAGTTTCTGTGTTGTCGCGCCCAGTTGTCGCTTCTGTCTGGGCCGCTGAAGGAGAATACCACGCTCTCACTTCTTTATCCAATGAATTTGAATTGGAATAGCATGAAAACATGCTGGCATTTGACTACGCCATTAAAATGCTGGAGGCACCTCTGAGCGTGCCCGAGGGCTTCAGCAGATGCCAGCCACTTTCTCTGTGGAGTTAGCCGGGTCCTTGCTTCACTCTGCTGACTTTCCCTCTCCCCGCCCGGAGTTTGCAGGAGGAGACTCGCACCTCCGAGTGGAGGACTGATAGACGACGGGTCCAACGAAGTCGCACGATGTGCTCCAACTAATAAGGACTTCACTGACACCTCTGTTGAACCCAACAGTCAGATTGTACACTGTAGAAACTGAATTTTGGCTAGAACTACTGTTTTTCTCCTTTAAATTATCAATATTTTAGTATACTACTTTATAAATACAAAAGTTGCTAAATTTTACTAACATAAAATACTTTGTTTGGGTAGCATACATGATATAATGGTATTGGCCGATACCTAGTTTCTTTTTAACATATCGGTCCAATAAATAAACCTGAGTCAATATGAACTACCATCTGTTGCCTTCTGTTTCTGGTCGTTTTTCTCTTCCAAAGGTGTCGAAACAGTAGTGATATATAGATAATATCGGTAAAATATTGGTTATCGGTCATAGCGATATGCGCCAGCGATATCTGCACATATCAGTGAATCCCTAGTAGCATAAGCACCTAAATATGTCATTCGTGTTTATCGTTTCAGAGCTTATGCAGGTGTTTACAAAATTCAAAAAGACTTTTCAAAAACCTTTCAAGACCATTATGATATAAAAGACAAAATGTACATCTGGGTAAATTAGAAAATATCTACTAAGTTCTCTAGTAGTTTACAGATAAAATATTAAGCAAGTTAAATATGTTTTTCAGCTCTTTTTACCTATACATATGTTACCTTAACTATCATTGATTATTATCAACAAATTTTAGCCACATACTGACATTCCAACATTTCAATCTCAAATGTGTTAAATTTGTTTATGGTAAAAATATGGTAGCTAAAAACAATGTTTTGATTTGGCCAGTTTTTGGTAAGACCTTTTTTTTTGCCAGTATTTGAGGAAATCCAAATCTGTCTTTGATCTCCCTTGTGACCAAAACGTTCAGAATGAAACACCAACTTTCTAAGACCCCATATATGTCAAAAACACAAGTTGAGCTTCCCAACTCTGAGGCAGTTGTCATCACTGAATAACACATATTAGCTGTGGCTATCAGGAGAATGGTTTACATGCCAACTTGTTGAAACTGATTTTTAAAAAGATATAACTATTTCAGTTTTGTTTTAAGTTGCAAAAACAAACCAGTAGCTTTTCTAACATGAAAGGGCAAATCAGCTGAACAAAGTAATTGTCAGAATGATTTAAGAATTCACCTCATTTAACTGAGCAAGTGGATTTTAATAAACTAACGTAACTAAGCATATTAAAAATACTGCTTAATATCAAACAGACTGTTTTTGAAAGTGTCCAGGTAATCAAATTCAATTGGACTGATCAGTCTCTATATTTCAGGATATTCCTTGTCTTGCAAGGAGGCTGCAGATTAGACTTGTAAGCCTGCGCTACGTCACTAAATTAACAGTTTGTTTTATCCATGTAGGTACAATAATGGACTTAAAATGCAGTCGAATTAAACAAAGTCTTGTTCCTCGCCGCTTCTCGTCAAACCGAGTGATTTACGAGTCGGCCGGTTGCTTATACGGAAATGTGAGTTAACCATGTGACGGTGACAGCTGGAACAAAGCAGGTAAAATATGTGTGCTCTTAATTACTGGTTTATAAGCGAGCTTTTCACGACAACGTTCACTTTTAATGAAGCCATTGAGTGAGGCTCCTCCAGGGAGCTATCATGGTTAAGTGGGGGCATCCATCTTCAGCCACTGGCTCGTTTGCAGATGAGTGGAGGCTCTGTCTGCAGCACGCTCACCTCATATTGGCTCACTTTATCTCCACTAAGTAAAGTCTGTTTGGAAGGTGCTAACGGTGGCCAGGAAGGACTTTTCCCCCGCAGCTCTGATGAGGCTGAGGGGACTTTTCATTCTGTTGAGCCACAAGGCGCTCGTACTGTGACTTAAACACTTATTAGGACGCAGCTGTTTAATCTAAAAAGGGGGGAAAAAGAAAAAAAAAAAACGTGGAGAATTCATCACGTCCAGTGGCCTGCGAGCCTGCAGGGGTGGGGGGCTCAAATAGCAATATCAGAAAAAACAGTGCCTCTGCAACAATTAGCTTTTAGTCCAGAATCAATTCAAAGAAATTAAAGAGCTTTCTTATGAACAAGGAAGCTGATTACTGTATCAAAAAATGTCGATAAAACAGAATTTCTCCATCAAGGAATTTCTATGAAACGGATATATCTAAGATGTCAATTTCATCCCAGTATTATAAAGGATACGCGGGTGCAGGGGGGGTTTCTTTTTGCAATAAATTCTTCATTAATTCAATTCTAATTTGCCTCTGGTTCCTATTTCTGCTATTGATAGTTCTACTTCTTAATACCCCCGGATAAGAGGGAGAAAATCGCTGCAATAAGTCAGTGGAGAGACTGCGAGCGGCAGATAGGATCTAAATATTACCAATGCCAAAAGAAGTGTGACGTCTGATGAACATTTCAAAAGAACAATTCTTTATGGATCAGCTAAATCTTTTTTTTTTTTTTCACTTTTTAATTAAAAGTAAAGAAAATAGAAGTTAATTATCCTGTAAAGATTAGCTGCTGGGCATCTTTCTGTAAATTAGTTCTAATTAAAAGGAAATTGTCAAATGACATTCAAAGCACTGTCCTTTAAAACACAGACCGAGAAGGATCTTTCTCTCTCTCTCTCTCTCTCGCTCCCTCTTCCCTTCGTCCTCTGCCTTCTTCATGATTCTTGACATGGCCATGTGAAAGCCTCACGCCGGACCATTAGGATTCTGCCAGCGCTTCAGAGAAAACTAGGCCCCCTAACACACACGGACACACACTGCCTGGTCCCTGGATAGCGGGCCCTCGAATACATGCTGAAATGCTGCTGCATCAATGGACAGCTCGTGGCTGCCGGAGATAAATACTCCCCTGCTGACAAATGATTGTTGCGATTAGCATGAAATCCCACCTATTGCTGCACTGTACACGGAAGCTTGTCGGCCGCGTCAGTGTGCCTGATGAAACAACGAATGAAGGATGAAGAATGATGAAGTTTTAAAGGTTTTCCTACATCTGTTGGCGAGCTGGGCCTTTTTTCTCAACTCTGTAAACTTTTGCTTCTGTAGGTGACAAAAGCAGTTGACATGCAGCGATTCACGTCTTTACCGGCTCGTGCCGATTTTAAATCTTTGACGTCTCGCCTCCCATTTCAGATGCTGGAAAACTCCCATTTTCCTTTCAAGAGATATGAAATATGTTTGCTTCTGTTTGGATTTTATTTGATGATTAAATCTCATCCTGGAATGAGACGGAAAATGAAGGAATTGCAAGATTAACCCCCATGGAAAGCATTTGTACCAAACCTGATTCTAAATTTGCTCAAAGTGCAATGAACATGCCAATTATGGCAAGAAATAAATGGAATCATTCTGTTTTTATGTATTTTCTGAACAAAAAAAAAGATATGATTTCCATTTATTTGACTATTTTTGCCTAATTTATACTTTTGCTAGCTCTCTAATCGACCTTCTCCAATATAAAGTGGACCCGTCTGCCATGGGACATCCATCAAACTTGCTTCAGTCTGCCAGGAAAATATGTCATAATTCCTTTGACACCTCATGCTTTAAAGTAACTGCAACATGCTCAAAGTCTAGAGTGACAAATAATAGTTATGCAACAACAATAATCAATAGAACAGGTTGCTCAGTTAGTTTGGTTTGACCAGGGGTTCCTCACAGCCAAATAAATAGAAAGGTGCAGCTAAACAAAATCTTTGGGAAATAACATACAATATAGCTAAATGATATGTTAGACCTGATATGTTGTGGTATTATCTCCATAATTGATGAAAATACTGAATTAAAACAAAAAATAATAAACTGATACACAATGTTTATAGGTATAAAATCTAATCAAAGAGTCAAACTGTTGAAATGTCATTTTCAGGTCATTTTGCCCATCAACAAATGGGCAAAATGACCCAAAGCCCGAGAAAATTAGACATAATGTTTAAACCCTGGATGCATCTAGATATGAAACAAAGATAGCTAGATATTACACTATGTTAAAGCATGTCATTTTTGACATCAGTTGAATTAGAGTTTACCTTTTTATACCCAATAATTGTCATTAAAAAAAATGAAGAAAGAAAGAATCCATCGCCTCTAAGACCTTGTGAGTTTTGGGCATCTAACGGATAAAACGACCAAACACAAAAAATAATTTTTACATTATTATAACACAAAAACATATAACAAATTACAAAAAAATTTTTTTTTACCAAACTTTCTTATAGTTGTAATATTTTTTTTTGTCATATCTTTACAGTCATCACCATGTAAATAAAATAACACAAACCAGCTGAGCTGTTTTGAATGTATATATATATATATTATTTGTGTGCGTGTGTGTTTCAACTGATTTCATGTCCATTTCATCACTAACTGTGTGCTGCTGCTCTCATCCACTCGCATTGTGCCAGACCAGATTCCAGCAGAAACAGTCTGACAGCAGCAGAGCTGGTACAGCAGAAACAACGCAGCACTGAAGCCCCTCCATCTGCTGCGGCTAATGATGATGATGCTCTCCCTGGCCCCGAGCGCAACTGTGAGAGGGAGATTTACACCCATAATACCCCTGGGGTGTGTGGGTGGGGGGCTCTGGAGCTAGCAGAAACACCGTCACTCTATCACTTTCTATATGATAGCTGGCAGAGCAGGTAACAATGGCCCAGCAACAATGTCTTTTTTGTGTTACTGACAAGTGCCTTATTTGGTTGACACAACCCGCCTGTGCATGCGAGGGGTGGCACTGAGCACACAGATGACAGCTACACCATTGAGACGTCGCGTTTTAGCGAAAATCACAGCACATTACGTAAAAAAAAAAGCAGTGTGTGCAGGGGTGCGTGTGTGTGTTTGTGCGTCTGAGTGATAGGCGGTAGGCAAGGACTGACTGTGATACACTAATTGGAATGGTGGCAGAAAAGGAAAACAGGCATCATATTGAGCTTTTTTTTCCTAGTTACTGCATAGCAAACACAGAGAGTCTGTAATTGCCCCCGCAGTTTAGGAGCCTTAAACTCGCTGTATGGCTGGACGAGGGGAGCAGCTCTGACATCTATCTTCTAAAACAAGTGAGTTAAGAAGCGAGAGGCACAAAGAATGGTGTGTGTGAGAGAAAGAGAGAGAGTGTGTGGCAGGGCGGGAGATGTAGAGAGCTCCTCGGGGATTGAGTGTTCATGCACAGTAAATGGAAGTGGCACAGCTCTGACCTTTGAGCCTCGGCGTACGAGTAAAGTGAAGGCGCTGTCAAAATATTGCTTCAGAAATGACAATCCACCTCGCCGGTCCCAAGCCTTGACACGGGAGGCAAGTGGAGAGCCGTAACCCGCTGATCCCGACATTACAAATGAGGGGATTATCATGACAACAAACCGCAGCTCGACACGCCTCATACCCTAAAGATATTCTGGCACTGCCCCCTTATTATCGCAGCCGTCCGCCCGAACCTCTGCAGATAGCCGACGACGACACCGGAAATCGAGAGGAACGGGAACCGACGTGTGTCAAGATCCCCCAAATAAAATTTCTAATCAGGCTTTTTTTTTGTACTGGAAGTTCCTCCACTTAGCAACATTCCTGTCATTATGTTACATTTGGCATTTATCGTATCGTTTATTGTGATACCTCTTATCACATTTAGTGATACCTCTCTAAATGTTCTCATCATGATAAGAACATTTATCGTTGCCACAATAAATCCCAATTATTCATGTTTAAAAAACCCCCAACTGTCTGTTTTGTTGTTAGTTTTATCCACTGTTTTTTCAATTAAAAGCAATATGAGTTACTGTGACCAGTTTAGAGATACAAATCACACTTCTTAATGTGACCCATGTCCCAAAGAAAGGTATTACAAATGGGACTGTTTGTCAAGAATTATTTGTGTTTGCAGGACTATAAATGCTGTGACACATATTCTTACAGTTACCTAAAATAGTAGTAATAAAACATTTTTTATTGTCACGTTTATGATTATCAAAACAGTACCGCAAATTCTCATGATAAAACTTTAGGTCTTTAGTGCTTACCCTTAGATAACAATAACAGTGACGATAAGAACTATTAATTACTTATTTGTTGGGTAACTGTATGACTGTGACTGCATGACAGCAATTACGTTGTCACTTCTGTCGTTATCTCGGGGTTGACGATATGGACTTATAGTTATATCACAATAATTTGCAGTATTAATGATAAAAGTCACGATAAGAACTTTTTATGACTGTTTTTTTAGGTAATTGTATGACTGTGTCTGTGTGTCACACCCTTTATAACCCCACAAACACAAATTCTGCTCTCCAAGAATATTCCTATGTGCACTACGCGTCTCTAGACCTTGGATTTGTATCACTAAGCTGCACACAGTAACTGTGATTTAAAATTTATTGGTATTTATTGATACTTTCACTGAACAAACAGTGGAGAAAATAGTAAAACTATTAATCCTGGAAAAAACTACAGTTTTGTTGGGGGGTTAAAACACCATTGATTGAAATCCATCTAAATTCTTATCATGTTAAAAAATGTATCACAATAAATGATAAAACGACATGATAAACGCCCGCCTCCAAAGTTACCGCAATACTGCTCCAAAATATTGTGACAAAACTTTCAGCCCTGCTTACACAATTGCTGAACTTTGGGGATTTGGCAGCGGAGGAGCTCATTCGCAACTTCATTTTCACCCATGTTATGATCCAAGTCCACAGAGAGCAGCGCCCTCGTAAAAGAATACCAAAATATCACAAATAATTACTGGTGTTCTGAGAGCAAACTCGGGAACAAAGACAGGCGGCCGTAATTATATCCTGCCGTGTACGGCATGTCAATGGGCCACCTTCGTTTCGACGACGGGGCAATCCCCAGGGCCGTCAAAATGATGTCCAAATTATTTTTTTTGGGTGGGGGCTTAGGGAGGGCTCTGTTGCAGAGTGGCCCAATTATCATATTTACAGGTAGCCGCACTATGACAACACGGATGTTTACACCTGTCTCCGTGAGACGACGAGGTTTACACTTGGTAATTTAGCAAATGTACAGTATGCATATGAGCTCGTTTGGCAGGGATTTAAATTAGGTCAAAAACGGAATACATCAATAGCAACCCATATGTGCATCTTTCTGTTTCTTTTTCCTCCCCTCCCCTCCCCATGTCTTCTTTGCTCAGAAAGCTTGGCGATGAAGCAGCTTGACGACTGCACGAGTGTGATATGTGCAAATCACATTTGCAGATGAGCTTGAAACTCCCTTTTAATATTCAGATATCAGACATCCTCCGCGCCGAGAAAGCCCGCTAAGACGCGATTCCGGCAGAGAGAGAGAGAGGGAAAGGCAAGATCCACATCATTAAGGGAATCGTTAGAGACTAGGTTTACATTTTTACATATTTCACCCCCCGAAAAAAATGTACAACCAAGTAAAAACATCACCAGCTATCTGAGATAACAATGCAATTTTTTTTTTTTTGTCAGAAGATTCTGTCAAAATCCAAAAGTCGCTCAGGTCTTTCTTTTCTTCTCCCCCCCACTATTCTCTGGCTTAACACTCCCAGATTATTGGTGCTTTGATTTCTCTTGGTTTTTCTTCCCCCTCCTGAGGAGAAGTCGCATGCAGGCTCGGTGGAGTCAGAGATGGTGAAAGGTGCGTCTGCCACGAGGAACGGGGAACACGTGTCCCCAGAGTCTGCCAACAGCTCATCAAACACACTGGAATGGTGGATGGACGCCGGCCCGGCTGGCATTCAGGAAGCGCCTGAAGAGGCACAGAATCCATCGCCGACTCGGGTTTGCTTTTTTCAGTCGGAACCACAAAGAACAACCCTGTTCGCTGACCGTGTCCCACAAGGTGGCATTATTTCCCTCTTCCTACGCATGCTAGGTACACAGACATTGTAACTTTGATTTAAGGGCTCAACTTAATTTCTCTGAATGCAGCCCCTGCGGTTCACCCTCCACCCCCCAGCCTTACGCCCTACCTCCTTCGTTTCTTAGCTCTGCACCAAAATTTGTCCCTGTGCCATTTTAATTATAGCCAAGGCAATCTTTATGGTGGTATTCCGTGAGAACACCAATCTGCAAAAAAGGTGATAAGTAGAACCGCCACCCAGCTTTTGGTATCAGTAATAAACAGACACTTAATTGAATAATTTGACCTAAGAGGCTGATCCTGAGAAATAGCATGCTGGAAAAAAAAAATATATATATATATATTATTTTGAACCTTGAAGACTGTTGGGTGTTTTGCATGACGCCTGCAGTGGGGGAACTACACAGCAGGTTTGGCTGGTTGCCCGCCAACTCGCCAATGTGGGCCATGGTGAGTCTTTATGGAGCAGATAAGTGAGCCTTTGGTATCCTGGAAGCCTTCGGATGTGTGCTTGTGTGTGTTGGGAAATGGAGTTGACACATGTATGTACGAGTGTGTGTGAAGGCGCGCGTGTGTGGGTGCGTATGTCCGATATGGGCGTGAAGTGTGCTCGCTCGAGAGTCCGTCTCCGGCTAGATGTGCGTCTCTCTGAAGACACACACATGGCGGCGTTCCGCAGAGTCTTAGAGACAATGACTCGCGGCACCTTCCCCGTTTAAGGATTGCTGTTGGGGAGTGTGGGGGGGGGACTGATGGCTCAGATTCAACACTGCAGCAGGTTTGCACGGAGCTCCCCGATAAAACGAGAAAACAAAAATGCAAAAGCCTCCACTCTCTCTTCCCTCTCTCTCTCTCTCCATCATTCTCTCTCTCCCTCCACAGTTCAGCACTGATTTGACTGCTAGCATAATTTTGCAGAGGAGACTATTTGCAGATGCAGCGGAGTTATCAATCCGAACAGACACACAATACGGGTCCAATGTCACTTCTCCTCATTATGTTAATGGTTAATACATGCAAATGAAAACATTCCGGCAATTTGATTTCTTTGAAGATAGTTTGCATATTGTCTTAGCCATAATGATGGTACACTTTCTCCCACAGCTTGGATTTATGCAAGGCTAGTTAGTTCATTTTTATCAGCTCTGAGTTCATTTCTAGGGCTACTGGAATGTGATTTCCCCTTCCCCTCACTTTTTAGCTAATTAGGATTCAGGTACCATAAGCAGATTTTTCACGCTATTGGTGTTTTTCTTAATTAAGAAACAAATGAATTCTCCCCAGCAAAATAGATGGAACAACGGGATAGGGTGCCAGGGGCCAGATGCGGCGTTTCTTAATTAGAAGTCACTCCATTGTCTGAGGTTTTTTAATGAAGCCCCAATCTAAATGGATATCAAAAAAGCTTCTAGAGAAGAAGAAGAAGAAGAAAATAAAACACTCACACATGCACACACCGGCCATTTAAAATAATAAGGAAATAAAGATAATGAAAGACAAAAGATATGTACCAGCAGCCCCAGCTCACACCTCTGGTTTAGTGCACTCCGCACTCTCGTCAACTCTGGATGAGCCCTATTAAAACGGTTCAATCCCTGGTCGGAACCCGCCCCGCCCCGCGGCCATGTCTGCCATTCTGCCAAGCCAACAGTGGAACGCGCTCTTTTCAACTTCTCATCAAAGATGGAAGTTTCTTTGCTCCCCCCCCCCGGTGGATCATTGACCATTTCTGAAAACTTCCTCCAGCTGTCAACTTCCTGACTTGCAGAATGTGCGCTCATCACATCGAGGGTTAAAGAGGGAACTGGTGTAGCCGGGATGAATAATAAAAGAGTCAAAGTTTTTGTTTTGGAAAGCCGACTCGGCCGGTTTGCCACTGTAGTGACTAAAGATGATAACATCGGGTTCTGCGTTTAGCAGAAGTTAAAAAAAAAAAAAAAAAAAAAAAAACTTGCAACGTTGCCCACATGTGCTGCCAACCTCATCAGTTCTTCTTCAGACAGCATGGCTTAGGAGCTCCCGGAGGATGGGCTCGTGCCCACTGATACGGGGCCCAGCAACCGCCTTGTCCAGGGCCAAGCATCCCTACACCCAGAGGCTGTGCCATCAATGCCATGACTTGTGCCAGGCTGGATCGCACCCAGCAATCTATTTCAAAGCATTTTTTTTTTTTTTATGGATCAGGTATGCAGTGTGATTTTCCTTTCCCTTTGTAATGCACCGTGTCAAAGGCGAGCTAGGCTGACTTTAAAGCCACATTCTAGGTTTTTTTTTGCCTTTCATTTAAAGAGAAGACATAATTGATTTCTGACTTAGCAAATGTCAAGTTAGAGAAGATTAAATAAAAGGCCAAAACCCAAAGAATCAATTGGCGTTGTGGGAACGTTGATCTGCATGGTGTTTTGTTGATTGTGTTAGTAGTTTCTGAAGCTATGTCTGCATCGCTAGGCATTTGTTCACAGATGTTCACAGGACTGTAAACTTGAAGGGGCAGTATTATGTGTTTTCCAGGCACCGAGTGCTATTTTAGAGCACAATCAAGAAACTATGTCACCTTCAGTTATAAAAATGCTGTATGTATCAAATATAGCTTAAAAGAAATTTTGACTTCATAATTGAACACCTTGAAATTTGGCCTCTGTCTCTTTTTGAAAATCTGCCTTCAGGAAGTCATCATCTTTAGCAACGTTTTTACCAGCATTGCACTGAGAAGTAGGTCGTATAATCCGCAGTTCAACCAGGTGTCTGCTAATTGCTGCTTGCTAGTCTGGAGGAGAAGACTGCTCTGTGATTTGACGATATTTGAACAAACATTTTAAACCAAATTGGGCAACACAGTCAAATTAGTTTTATTTAAAACAAAAAGTAACAATCATCTGTACATAGCAGGAGTTTATTCATTTATTCACAATAATAAGTTTTCCTTCTCTCCATAACACAAGTATGTAGGTAGAATTGATAGCTAGCCTGCAGTATGACGCTTCAGAAACATGCTTCCCATAATTTACTCATTGTTACCAACTTAGCCACACTGTTATGTCTTGAAACTATTAAGACCTCTGTATGAAAGTCTGTAAAAAAAAAAAAGAAAAAAAAGAAAAAGAAACTGTAATTGACTTACTCTGCTGCGACATAAGCTGGAGGGTTAAAACCAAACCAAAACTTTTTAACTATAAAGAGTGTATCTTTATAGTCAGAATCACCAGAAAAACCAAGAAAAGGGGGTTGGAATTACAAAAAAAAAAAAAAAAAGAAAGTTTGGTCCAGCCAGAAGTTACATTCCTTACTATGAGTTGGCAACAGGAAACTTACCAACACTAAATGTTTTTTCATTTAGTTTAAAAACATTAACTTAATAGGAGTAATGGGGTTGATTTCACAACAGGAGATATTTCCAAACATCAAATTTGTTTTCTTTTTTGTCAATGTGCAGCAACAGGTGGGGGAAGGGTATAGTTACTATATGTTCCACAGAACTGGAGAAAACTCAGACTGGCTCTTTTACGGGCGTTCAATTAAAACAACATTCATTTTGAAACCTTTGTCTGCCATATAACCAGTAAGCACCTCATGATTATATATCCAAACCTGCCTTAAAAAAAGTCATATTAAGATAAAGTCAACTGTCACTTTATCCATTATTGAGTCAGTTTATTCGTACACTATCTGCTGTCTCTGGGTTCATGGAGTCGGAACCCATTTTTAAAAACAACAATTTTACTTCCCCCATTTTTAAACACTCCTATTTATCCAGAAAATTACCATAATCCCCCTGGATGTTCACTCGTGTGCTCTCGTGTCATTTAGAGCACTGCTTGTTTATTTATATCTGTGAATGAGATTAGGGAGGAAGATTACTTAGCGCAGACATATGAATAGCGATCAAAAGACTGCAGGATAGGGTAAGTCTTTCTGTGATTGCTCAGCTTTTTTTTCCTTTTCTTTTTTTTCCCCAAATCTACCGCTTGGTGTATTAGAACAATGCGAGTGGCTGTGCTCCATACAGTGTGACAACAATAATACAAAATCCTCAGGGACTGAACCGCATGTAAACACTCCAGATCAGCACACTGGCACAAAGTGTCCTCTAATGCAGCAAAAATTAGCTTTGATCCTGATGGTGGGATCGAGGGGGGGAAAAGGAAAGTGGTAAATGGTTCAGGGAAGTGACATCACTTGTTGGACAAACGTGCAGTTTAAGACGCAGTGGGTTCTGCTGTCAGTGCAACGCAAAGTCTTGAGTAAACAAGCCCCCATTACAATTATTACTATTCGAAGCAAAAAAATTTGGGCACAAAAGTGACACTCCAGATGATTTATGAGCAGCTTCAAAGTCTTTTTTTTGTGTGTGTGTGTCCATCTATGTTGCGCAGGGTGGAAGGAGGCACCAGTCCAGTCAATTATCAGTGGGAAGACAGAGAAACGTGTCACTCGTGTACACAATGGGGGAAAAAAAAAAAAAAGACAGGTGGACATACTGTAGCAAAAATACTAGCAGCTGAAGCCTAAAAAAAAAAAAAAGTAAAAAAATGCAAATGAGCCTGAATACAGATGCAACTACCGGCAACGACTCGCAGTTTTGACAAAGAAACTTTGCGAGGAGGATTTATTTGAAGCGGCGAACGAAAAGGAGGGGACGGATCTCGGAACCAGTTGGCTAATTATTTATCCTGCTGGTTTTATGGCTCTCATTAATTTCCCTCCCCTCTCTCTTTACCTTCCATTGAAAGTCTGAAGTCAACGTGCATCTGGCGCTGATAACGCCGGGGTCTCAGCCTACTTCGCAGCCTCCTTTCCAACCCACCCACACACAAACACACACACACACACCCCCACGAGGAAAAAAAGGAGCAGCTCTGGCGCACTCCCTTCTTGAATAATGCCATTAAAAATAGCAGCCAAAGCAGCAAAACATATTTTGGTTTACGTATAACGTCACCTCCTTAATTCATGCGACATTACACTGAAAGAGGTGGCGGTCCAGAGAGGTGCAGCAATTTCTGCATCATCAAGTTAATTTTGTATATATTGTAAATAAATATGCGCCAATAAGAGTTTGGTGCTCAGTTTCTAATTTTTGACCCGTCAATGCAGATGCCAGATATAGTTTCTCTGTGATTAACAATGTTAAAATATTTTTGTCAAGCCTTCCAGCTGTGAGGAGCCAATAATGATTTAAATTGGGAGCAGAGGTGATGTCACACTGTGTGCGTGAGAAAGTGACTGTAAAAAAAAAAAAAAAAAAAAAGGGTTTCCCCGTTTTAGCAGGAACACAACTTCAATAGCATTGCCAGCTATAAACGGTTGTACAAATTGCAAACCTTAACCATAACTAAGATTTGTAATTTTCTGCCAAAAGTTTCAAAAATGGCATGTTCTGGGACAGACACAGGTCTGTCTGTCTGTCAGAGATCAACTTTGCTGCGTTCCTGTTAGCTTCTTAAGTCAACACAGATTTAAGTCGCCAGGCTGGCAAAACGACCCCAAGGCGGGTACAAATTACTTCCGGGTGGTTTGCTGTTCCTTCAAAAGTTGGTTTTGAAACAACCCTTTAAAAGTGCAAAATAGGGAAGTAACAAAATACCCAACATATCCTGAAGCCTAGCTCTCTGTTTTACAAAAAATTGACTTCTTTGAGCTTTATATCATGTTATAATGTCATTTCCTGATCAAACACACACCCGAGTGTTGCTTCGAATAATTCATACATGGCAGCCATTGGGAGGGCCTAAGCGTCTGCTCATACAACGAGGTGTCCATTAACCCAAAGCCTTAGTCCACAGCCGAGCTCCCACCCCACAGAGCATCCCTCCCCCACAACTCCTGTACAACTCCTTCAGACTAGCGGCAGTGGCAATTAACACCTAGTGGAACTTCACGCCTGCTGAGCTCGAAGAACGCCTGTGCACATCATGGAGGAGCATTGTTCTGATGACGTGCTTAGGGTTGGGTTGGGGGGAAGTCAGAGTGGGTAGGAGGTTCTTACAGAAACAGATAAAATTTGATTTTGCATCATAGCTGATGCAAAATCAGCTATGAAATTGGCCTCCAAGTTATTTTTTAATATGTATTTAATCAATTCAATCAATTAATCATGTGATAAATTAGTTTGATCATTTCCATTTGCATGATTATTTGATTTTCTCTTACGTGTCTCTATTTACCAAAGACTAGATGATTAAAGTCTTCGGTCTGGTACATTGGTCTCAACTAAGGTTTTTTTGAAGAGAAAATGTATACAGAGGCTTCAGTGTCCATTTTATTTGTTGTTTCTGTTGCTTTGTTTATTCATTTTGGATATTTAGAATGTCTTCCAGTTCCAGAGTTAGATGTTCATTAGAAATTTAAGTTAATTGATCTTTGAGAAGATCTACTTGCGTTATTATGCCAATAACATTTTGTTACTTGAAAATCGTCTCAAAACAACAACATTATCGCTTATTGCGATAACTTCTGTGACAATTTATCATTCAGAAAATACAGCATTTTCATAACAGCTGAAGCTGACAGTTACTTATGTGGCCGGAAAACATAACACCGCCCCTTTAAACATCGTCTCACATGTATTTGACTCATGATATTGGAAAAAATAGCTGTCTTCCTCCAGCAGTAATTACTTCAACACTGAAGAGTGTTGTTAGCATCACCAGGTAGTGTACATCAATGGTTTGCTCCTTTATCAGAAAAGAAAAATGTTTTTCTAATCGTCCTTATCATTGTCAGCCAAATCGATGTTTCGGTCCACCTCTAATTAGAAAAAGATTTCAAAGAATCCACTCAATGAAAAATTGCAACCCCCCCCCCTTTTTTTTGTCTCTGTCTAATCTTCCTCTCTGTCACCTTCTGTCACTAGCTTTTCAGGGAAGGGTGCCTAAGATTGGCCAAGCCTTGCTTCTCAGGTGAGATCGCACCCCAGCAGGTTTGAACCGGGGCCTGTCCACCACTCCCTAATGTACCCCGCCTAGCTTCTCACACTCTCCAACATCCCCTGCTCCCCTCCACCCAGAGCTGTCCATCACCCTGTCACAACAAATGAACCCAAACCCCTCATACAGAAAAGGCCTGACTGAACCAAGCAGCTAATTTGAGCCATTTCTTTCTTAGAGGGTGAACCGACAGAGGCTGCGAAACGGGTCATATTTTCAAAAAGAGACACGGAGTGGGCGAGGATTGCTGAAAAGCAAATATTGCCGACTTGTGCTGACTTCAAACAGCAGTCAGATGGCAGAGACTACCGGTAGAGAGGGGCGACACCGGAGAAAGGGCTAAAAGAAGTCTCGGTGCTTCCTTTCATGCCCGTCTTTACAGGAAACCGAGAGCATTTTATTTCTCCTCTGGCATGCAGAGAAAAATAAACATGACACACTCATGGTTCATGGAAATTGGAAATTTCAGAGCGTAATCAGGGCTTCTGTGTTTCAGAATTAGATGTAAAAACCTCCACCGAACCTTTTGCCATCCCATATGTCTTTAAAAAACGCGCATCAAACATATAAAAATGCCTTTCTGAGTCAGGTCCTGCTTACGGTTAACTCTGTTTGAAGGTTTCACAACTGAACCGTTTTGCGCAGAAACACACGTCCGGGTCAGGTTGACTCACACGCCGGCACGAACTTGGAATGGAAGAGAAAACTTAACCCAGTTAGGTTCTGTCTGACTCTCCACTATGCCCCGGTAACGCTTTGTGGCAGTCGCGTCGGACTATCAGTGCTCAGGGGTCGCGGGCCTGGCCGGTCAAGATAAAAGAAACCCTGATGAAATGAAGCATGTGGGAGCAAAAGAGGTGCTGCTCTGCACTGATGGAAGTCACTCTGAAAGGTGAGACTGTTAGCGGTGTGGTACTGACCCGAGTGACCCAGCTCACCGCTGGATCTCCAGCAACTCTGCAACAATCCTGTCTGGGACGAAGGGAGGTGGCACAGATACAAATCACTTCCCACTAAAGCTGCGGTGAAAAATCCGACACTAGCTTGTGTGGATTCTGCACACTTTTATCAATGTTTGTTCTTGATATATTGGTGCAATTTTGATCGCAACATGACACAAAATGAATGAATTATTAATAGGGGCTCTTTCAACGTTAGCCAAATGCTAATGCATTAGCTTGCCTCGAGAAGTAAGAGAAGCTTTGGAAGCAGCAGAATTTGTTTCTCCTCAGTGGAAATATTGTAACTCTCATCCGTTTTCTATTTTGTAGAAGACCTTATTAAGTCAGATCTTTTAAACGCACAAGAATATTACAGATAACACAATACAGTGGATTAGGGCCTAGTCACAGTTCAGTACTTATTGATTTTTCTATGCAATGTAACTCTGGATAATTTGTGAAATGTTTGCCAATTCAGTGATTTTTTTGTGGAATCTAACTAAGTTATTAGGGAGAAAATGCAGCTTTGGAAGCTGAAATACTCAGTCCAAGGATAGTTCAGATTTCTAAGCTTGGCCTCAGGTCATTTGTGGGCCCTGGAATGATTTTCTAACCAAACAGAAGTCAGGAACAACACATTCATTTTTAATAACCAGATTTTGAATGAACTTAAGTTCATAGTAAATCTGACCACATTTATCGAGAGACTTTTACTCTAAAGCAGATTGTAATGCACCCAAATTCGCATTTAATTAATTTTAAAAACCTGAACAAATGCAGCCGGTGTTTTCATAGAGAGAGTGACCCAATTCCCTTTCTTGTGCTGAAAATAGACCAAGTCTTTGTATGCGTTTCTTTTTTCCAAAATAAGTCCCAAAGAATTAGCAAACTAGATCCTCTTCTTTTAATGAGGCAAATGTGCAAAATTTCTTTTCAGGTTTTGGTCTAAACATTGATTTTCTACAAATAAATTGAATTTATTTTCTTTTAGCAAAAATATTAGATGCTTACATTATTGTAGAGCTGATAAAGAAAATTGGCAATTTTTTGTGGAGTTAGCTCTTAAAAACCTACTTTTAACTTGATTTTGGCCCATGTGACAAAAAGTTTGGACACCCCTGACTTAGTTGCTACTTGACATGTTTTTTTGGGGGGGGTTACGGCATTTGCAAATGACTGGTGAATAACTTCACAGCTAAAGTATGTCTCTAATCAAAGGCTTCAATATTTATTATTAAATAGTAAAAGTAGTCTAATTTGGTGCGGTGCAACTGTGAACATCAGTTTTCATCTGGATTTATATGCAGTTTAAAGTCTGTTTTTGGCTTTCAACTGGGTCTTCTCCAGGATTTTCCTTTAGCTTGCACCGGCCAGCCATCAACTCTGACCAGCTTCCCAGACTTTCACTAAAACAGGGAAACCCTCCACTTTACAACTTTGTCACTGTTAGGCCTGAAGTGACAACAAATTTTCCTGGATGACAAATTGTCCCAAAAGTTATTGCTATAAAAAATCTTGTATGAGGCGATTTTCAAGTGATATAGTGGTAATGGCATAATAGTGCAAGAACACATTCTCAGAGATCAATAAACGTTAAATTCTAACAAATATTAAACACTGGAACTGGAAGACATTTTAAATATCCAAAATAAATAAACAAAATAATAGAAACAAGAAATAAAATTAATTATAAAGTCTCTAAACAAAATTGTCCTTCAAAAAAGGGGCTAGTTGAGACCAAAGCACCAGATTGAAGAGTTTAGTCATTCAGTTTTTGGTAGAAAGAGAGAGATAAATGAAGATAAATCATGAAATTGGAAATTATTGAGCTATCTATCATGCACTTAATTTATTTATTGCTTATTACGACAGGCCTAGTCACTCTGTCACATTTTAATACATAAAATGGATATAAAACACACCAAAGTTTGCGGTTGCAGTTTTCTACGCTGCGGTATCTTCCCTTTTCCCGAGTCGTGACCCATTTAAATATTCCGACTCCTTCCGATAAAGTTGGAAGCTGACAACAATGAGGACGGAATTCCATAATCCTCAGCACCTGATTGAGCCGATGACACAAATCGTTATTTACTACTTGCGCACAGTAGTGGTGCGCCGCGTCGCTATCACTGAGCTGGTCAATATACATCACCATGCCCTCCTCCTCCACGGGATTACGCCTCTTATCTGAAATGATATTGAATAAAGCACACCTGCTGAAAACACAGAGTGGAGTGTTCTTGCTTGGCTTATGCTTTGAGAAAAAAAAATTATATATATATATATATATATATATATATAAAACTCTTTATTGGAATTAAGATCCAAGTCAAGATTAGCTGCAGAAACAGCAGTTAGATTCCTGTTCCAGCGCCACGTCCTACACTTTATTCTCCGCTGCCTGGGGACCAGACCACAGTGTGCTGTTACCTACGAGCCACAGGGGTGTAATAGAATGCCTTTATGAAATATATAGCAACAACCCAATACCTTCTACAGATCATAGCATGAGGCTAGGACATTCAGTGCGTTTCTGTGTGCGTGTGTTTGTAAGGCAAAGAAACAGAAATAAGGTCCCGCGGGCTGACTTATGAAGGCGTTCTGAAACGACCTGAAATGAGATATTCTCTGATGTTCCATCCCAAAGTATTTGCACCCTTACTCATTTCTTTTGTTGTTTTATTTGTCACACTTTAATGTTATTGATAATCAAACAAGTTGTAGCATCCTGACACTGTCCTGCGCAAAAATATGTGCATAAGACATTTTTAGCAAGTAGTAGTGAAGCTATAGCCCAAAAATGGCTGCACATTGATTATCTGTTGGCATGAAGTTGAGAGTTTGGCAAGGCAACTCCAAAACTTTTTTTTTTTTCAGCTATCCACAGACAGAGTTGCTAGCATGCTTTGGAAGAGTCTTCTTTTGCATTAAACAATGTTTGTGGATGGTAAACTGAAGACCAGACATTCTCATTTAAGATTTCCTGCTTGGGAGCAAAATTCATTCGATTACCTTGCTCGATTGCTTTATGCGTTCTTGGTCCTTTTGTGACCTCCTGGATGAATCTTTGTTGTGTTCTTGAATTAATTTTCTGAGAAGCTTCACCACTGTTCCATGTTTTCTCCATGTGAAGTCATAAAGAAAACGTGGTCAGCTGAGGACCTAAAACCTCAGCGATTCTTGAATTTCTTTGGATCAGGACACAACTGAACACTTCTACTGAGCTTTCAGCCTTCTTCATTAAGTGATTTTTATTCCCATTCTACAAGTTAGGCAAAGCAAAAACAGAAGGAATCTGTTTGGTGGCATTTGGTATGTCTTTATTAGTGTAATTTATCCATTTTCCTTTCAGTCGTAGTGTTTTACTTCTCCCCGACATCAACTCCCATCCCACGCACCCCAGCCATCACATCCGCGCCCCGCCACTGAGCTGCTTTTCTTTTGAATCGAGTAAAGCCTTTTGGTGAGTGTGGTTAGTGCACTTGGGCAGAGGATCTGATGAGAAGTGTGGGGTCTGTCACATACACATGCTCTTAGTACGTTCTAATTAGTTGATGTATGCAGGACCTCGTCCACGTTGGAGGGGAATCAAAAAGCAATCAACGCCCCATCCCTGATGAGCTCAGAGAGACGCACAGATCCACATTGTCTGTGGAAAGATGATGCGTGGCTGGACCTCAAACCCCTGGCTTTCCAAAACCACCATAATGCCGCGCAATCACCAGACATTATGCACGGATCTGAACCCCCCAAAGCCACAGGCTAGAAGGAGAAAAAAAAGAAAGAAAGAAAGAAAGAAGAGGGAATGTTGAGTTCATAATTCAAAAGCCTGATTACCACGGACGCTCTTTTGAAAAGCTGTTGAGGAGAGCCAGAAGTGGGAGAAGTGGCCTGTGAGTGCCACAAGATATGCTTTTAAATGCAGAGGGGAGGCATGTTTAAAAAACTGTCATGATTAAGAGCAATAGAGGGGAGATGGTAGAGAAATCAGTCGAGTTAAGATGACAACTAGTTGCCATGGAAAATGGGAGTCAGTAGCGGGTGTAAAATGAAGAGTTGATTCTTCTCAGTGGAGGGAAATCGAATGGAAATACAGAACCAGCCATAGCACAACTCAACGTTATCAGCATGAAAATGGTGGAAAAAACCCAGAATATCCTAAACATATGATCTAGAATTTTGTCACCCATTCATAATCTAATTTGACCAGAGGCCATGAAGCCGATTCGTTTCAGTAAAGACCATAGGTGTTTCGGCTGCAGGCTCCGGCGAAGACAGGCATGTGTGTCGCACAAAGACGGTCGGTTCGCTTCGTACCGAAAGGGAGTCTGTATCACCATCTTATCTTCAAAGGACTGGGCAGGGGCTCAGGGGGAGCTGTGCCACCGCCTCGCCTCCACACAGACACACACACACACACACACGGGGGATTTGGACCTGCAAGCAGGAACCAGAGATCTCTCGGCCGGCACCCAGGCCTGGACCCTCCTCCAACTCGCCCGCGGAGAACAGGCAGGGTTCCTGCACACGCGGCACGACATCAGTGAGCTGATCCCCCACACCAACCATCGCCACCACCACCACCCTCCTCCGCCTCATCATCTCTCTCCTTCCTTTCCTCCTCCTCCCCTGCAAAGCCCCTCTGCCGACTGCCTGCCCATTTGCTTGCTGGCCTCAGCTTGACGGAGGGGATGGGATCTGAACTCAACTTAGACACAGAGTTTCCACATTTCACAGATGGCTGGGAGAGGCTTTGCATGAGGTGAGGAGACAGAGAGATGGAAAGGGAAAGAGAGAGAGAGAAAGAGAGAAAGGCAGCCTGATCGGCGGCGCCGAAGCAGGGCCGATTTCACACCGTGGTTGAGAGCGCTAAAGCGGGCCGCCGTTAATCCACTCACTGAAGGGAAGGCCTGGAGCTATTCCGCCGCCCAACCGCCATCTCTCTCCCACAAAGCCATAAACGGTGCATTATACAACTGGGCTTCAGAGACACTGCTGATAGGCTGATAGGTGGCAGACAAAGACCAAAAGCGTCCACAGGAGCGAAGCCACATGCAAGGGACCGAGGGGCCTTAGCGCAGGAGCAGAACGGCGACACATTTATTCAGCCAAGATCTCCCAAACGCTGTACCTGGTGAGGTGAGGATGGTAAAAGGAGGCTATATCTGTCCCTCAGATGGAGTTAGTTCAGCCTTTTAGATTAATGCCTCAAGTCACAGATGGACACGTGCTAAAACTCCTCCTTCGTCTGCTCTCCAACAAAATGGCTCCACTCGTCCCCCTCCCAACTCGTATCTATGGAGTTACCAAAATTCTCCGAGATGAGTCTTTTGAACTTACAAAAAAAAGCAATCATTGTGAATGAAAGGAGACAGAAAATATATAAACATGGGGGAATTTAAATAAATTGCCACAAAGAAAATCACGTTGAGGGCAGTGAATTATGTAACGATAAGGCCCGCCACCAGCCTAAGCCACAAAATGAGATGTTTTACATGAAACGAACAGCAGTCTAGATTAGGGGGAGCCGTCCTGTTTAGACATGAAGCCAATTGGGTTGATATCACATGTGGAGAAAATGTGAAAGATAAGTGGGAACTATGAGAATTGTTATAATCCAGCTGTAACAAAAAGCTGAAGTACATTGGCTTTTTTCCCCCCAGAAGTGCTGCGCGATAAACATCTCTGATGAAAGAAGTTCATTACTTGTGCTCTGTGTAATGTAACATGCCGTATTATGAGTGTACGCCAACCTACAGTGAAGCGGCCTATGATGAAGTCCCGGGCATTTTAATGGACATCATTAGGTGAAAACATATAAGAGATAATTATGGTAATTACAAATCCCTTTTATTCGCCCTGAGTCTTTGACAAGGAGGTTGTCATATCAACCACTTCAAACAAACAAAGAGTTGTTGTCTCTTCCCCTAAATGATGTCCGGTTCTATTTGGATGGGAATTGTCTCCGGATTATCCTTTTTTTTTATTGTTTGGTTAGAGGCTGTGAATGGAGGCTACATTTCTTTTCTTTTTCTTTTTTTTGTGAAAACTTGATTAAAACAAGCGATCCACTGTAGTGTGAATTTGACTTGCATTTGCATTTCCACTTCATTACAAGTGAGACCTTGATCTTTAAAGCAGCTCCCAGACAAAGCTAATGGACATGTCTGTTAGGCATGGGCCCTCGAAGGAAAACCTATTTAACATCAGACATCATTAAGGACACCTTGTTGTTTATTCTATAGCTTTTTTGTAACAAGCCCAATTCCATGAAGTCTTTTGATATCAAAACAGAATGACGTCTCATTAAAGTTTAGTCTGTTTGTCTAGCTCAGTGCTGCCCAGTATGTGACTTTGTCTCTTTTCAAGCTGACAGTGCTGTAAATGTGCTTGAGACTCTTATTTTGAAGTAAACAAGGAAATTGCTTTTAAGTTGGTCTGCTGTTATATTTGCAATATATGCTAATATTTCATCCATAAAATTTTATACTTGGGTACAAAAACACTGAAGAAGCCTCAACTGCTTTTACATCATTTATGTGACACCATTTTGTGTTCTTGGTAGAGAAAAAACACTTTTAGAGTTGTAAGTGTTTGACAGAGAAGATATAGTGGTTAGCTAAAGACAAGTAGCTAACCATTAGCAATCAGTAATAAACTAAAAGAATAATTCAGTCATTTTTTTTTACAACAAGAAAGGATGTATCAGACTAGTTATGGAAGATAAATTTATATAGAGGATTTAGAAATTTAGTTTGAAAACTATGGGTATTATGTTTTATAGACCTTTCATTGAGATTCCAGGGAAAATGCTAGACAATCATAAAGTAGCAAAGTGTCACTAAAATAGGTGCTGCAAAACAGAAAAAAAGCTGTTGTTTGGAAATGGCTAAAAGTATGGACCACAGCCACTTGTGAATAGTTCCATATATACTTGAGATCCTTTCTAAAAAGGCTTACAGCAAAATGTTTTAATAGTTAAAACACAGAATATACTTTTACATGAAGTAATGCTAACAATGGAAACCATCTTAGCATAACCACAGAGGTTAGCATCCCCGGTCTTCCTTATCTATTGACGGTACATCCAATCAGTGCCAAGGAAAATGAATGCCGCAACTGGATTGGCAGCTTTGCAAATACCAGCCAATAGTGTGTCAAGTACATTTTGCCTATTCAGCTTGGGTACCTCAGTTACCCAAGCTGAATTTTCTTTCAAGTATTTTAGTTCCAAGAAAAATGAAGGAGCAGGCAAATTTGACACAACATCCCATAGAAAAATCTGCTATTAGGTGGATCCGAGAACACTGAAGTTTCAAGAAGAGGGGAACCACTGTAAACTTATCAGGTGTTTACACCATATTTTTGATTTAGTTGATTTTTAAAACATCAAATAGGGTCACGGAGAGAAAGTGTACATCATTGACAAGTTGCCAGTCCTTCACAGGGCAACACAGAAATACACTGGACAACCAAACATGCACACACACAGTCTAAGAAAACTTTGGAGACCAGTTAACCTGACAGTCTTGTTTTAGGACTGTCAGGACTGGGTGGAAGTCGGAGTACCCTGAGAGAACCTATTCCCTGTGCATGTGTTGCCACACATGCACAGGGAAACATGCTGCTATTTGAACCCAGGACCTTCTTGCTGCAAGGCAGCAGTGCTAGCTACTGAGCTACATAGGATTATTTGCAACGACTGTTGGATTTCTCTGAATTTAGTTCCACATCCAAAGTGTTTTAGGTTATCAAAGATGAAATAACAGTGAACAGGTTCTTCAAAACTCATGAAACTTTTATTTTGTTGTGAAATCACAAGAAAACCACAATTTTGTTTTGTGAGCTGGATGTATCATCACTATCCCTACCCCTAAAGCTCTGTGTTACTGAATATAAACACTGGTTAAAGGAACAAAATGGCAAGCAGTGGAAATATTACAGCTTGTTCTGCTCAAGGAGAGGGAAAATAAGCATCTTGCAAGAGTTTACTTTGGTTTAATTTAACCCTGGCAACACTGTTATTTAGCCAGGGAGGGTCAACTCCGGAGCAGCACCAATAACAGCTGAAATGTAGCATGGAACATCTTTCTCAAGACACCATGAGTGAGCCGCAAAAGACTTGGGTGTTTATTTACAATATGGCTCCAATCACTCTTTGTCACAGTTCCACGTTCCCCCAAACCGCACTTGCTGGAGAATCCATTTTTGCCCCTCTTTGCTACACAAACTCGTAATGTGGCAACGTCTTATCAGATCCTGCTTACAATAACAGATTCCCTTTGAGTCGAAGCTGTTGTTTAACTTACTCGGTCCCGAGGGGGAAAAACACGGTTCAAACAAGTCGGCAGTCATGTGCCAGTCCACGGCAGCTGATGATGTCAACGGGTCCCTGCGAGCACCCGGTTCTTCCAGCACTTTCAATCATTGCCTTGTGAGATTACCGCTATAGGATATTACAGTACAAACTATGACCATGTGTCCCGCCGCCACAAAGCTTAGCAACATATTAGAGTTTGTCAAAGCAAGCTATTGCGCGGGAGAGATAGATACGGAGAGGAGGAGGGAAGCCATTGACCTTTGTGTCCTTCATATTTGCCTAGCTCCCCCTCAACCCCAATCTTAAGAGCAAAATCATCCGATCCCAAACTAACTGTCAGCTGGCTTGTGATGGTGGCAAATCCAGCAGACATCAATCAATCAGATTTTCCCTTCGTCTATCACAGGAGGTTTTTTTTCACCCTCCCCCCTCCCCTCCGTTTTTGCCCGGGCTTATCATCTGACCCAGTTGTTATCCTGTTTCTGAAGCTTAAAAAGAACTTGATTATGGTCAAACATAAGATTCACAGACACATCCTAATACTCAACCAGAAAGGAAAAAAAAAAAAAAATATATATATATATATATATATATATATATATATATATATATATATATATATGTATATATATATAGATTATGTGTGTTTTAGAAAAAATATGAGCAGCAGATGTAATGACTCCCCCACCCCCTTTTTTTTTTTTTTCTTTCTTTCTTTTAAATGAGCCTCTTAATTCTACACTCATGCTAGAAATAAGGAGTTTGAGGCGGTTATCTTTGCTTTTCAGGGATCCACGATTGCATGAACCTCAGATAAAAATCCAATCTGATATCATAAGACAAAAAGGCATTTTAGTTGGCTACAGCACTTGCTCAGTGTCAACAGTTTTTAGTAATTACCAGATAAGCATTCTCTGAAATACAAACACACACACACACACACGCCGACTCCCACAGACAAAGAAAATGGGCTGAATGTGAAATAATAGCGGCTGCATTTCTCTCCTGGTGTTTACTGTGTCACTTCACAAAGCCCGCTTTAAGACAATAAAAAGAAGAAGACGTGCTCCGCGCGACATGTCCCGGCCTTTTGTGGCTCGCCCAGTGGTGCGCTCACTCAATCTAAATCTAATCAGTGATTTATGCAATTTGCAATAAATATAATCAATCCCCATCAACCTGTTTCCACTTGAGCATCGTCTCGGTTTGTATACATGTGCGTCGCCGTTCGCTCTCTCGCTAATCACACGCAGGCAGATGCGGCCTCTGATCGCATCACGGGGGTAAGCTGTGCTGTCAACAGCTTTGCCGGCTTTGCACTGGTGCAAATCTAAACACAGCCTCTTTAAAGCATTAGCGTGTTTCCCGAGTTTGCTTTATAATTTCCCCAACGCATTTGACAGAAATTGTTTATCTGTGTACAAAGCTCTGTCATTAGTGATTTTCCGGCGAACCTTTAAGACGGTGTGCATTTTGTGGCGTTTGTCTGGCAGGAAAATGCTGATGAACAAATCGAAGTGAAAGGCTTGTTGCTTAATCCTCGGGCTGCCAACTATCCCTGAACCACAACGCCGGGCGCGTCTCAACCCCGCCGCAAAAGTTCCGCGTCTCGCCGCGCCCCCACAAATCCAGCCTCGGTAATTCCTGCCAAGCCGGAGATTTAGACTGAACAGCTATTAGGCCATCACTCTCTGGAAGTGCCAAGCTACTATTCAGCTTGGAAAGCCCCCGTCCTAACCCCGGCCCGTTTTTTTTTTCCCCCCCAGAAAATACGATCAAATTCACCTTTCTTGCTGAGTCAAACATCGGCCGATATTTACATTGTACAACACCGAGAACGCAATGTGACAACGCCTGCTGCAAGCTGTGAGTCATCTTTCCCCAACACGGTCCCTCTCGTTCCTCTCATCCAAGATTCAGTCAAAACCCTAATATCAGTTTTGACAGATTCCATGAAAATGTTTTGATCATCTGTAGCTAATTCGATTGAAAGAAACAAAAAACGGGTCTGAATAGACACACACCCGCACGCACACACAAGTTATTTATAAGCCTGTATAGAGAGACGGACACATTTCCACCCCTGGACTTTATTCGAGCGAACATGAAGGCGAGTTTCCTGTTGCAGGGCGCCAAGTTGTTTCTCTTCTGGGCCACCGAGGATGTCAAAGCGCCACGCGGATGCGGTGAACTCAATATCCATATCTATGATACATCAGAACCTTGGCGTGGCACAAAAATAACTGCAATACCTCAGGAGCCACCTCAGAAATCCCCCTTAATTGAGCAATATCTTCATTCCTGATCCGTGCGCATCACCAAGGTGAAAAGGGACTGTGCAAGTTAAATGAAAGAAGAATTCATGATGTGTGGCGGCCTCTCTCTCTCTCACCCTGGCTATTTCCCCTCTTGGCAGAGGCCAAATAGAGAATGTTAAATGAGGCAATTGTGTCCCGGAGGCAAAAAAAGAAGAGGAAAGAAAAAAATACACACACACACACATAAGCAGTACCCGTGCTCTCTGCTCCAGCCCGGAGGAACATTCAGTAGTACGACGAGGTAGATCCCAACCACTACACCTGGGTAGTTCACACCAGGTCTACCTTCCCATGAGAGCCGGACACTCTGCTCTGTAATTTATAGGGCTTGGCTGGAGGAAATTTATAATGAACTTTCTGTGTCTCCTGCTCACAAAAAAAGGAGGTCAGCGCAGGACTTATTTGCATTTCAGATACGCAAAAATAGCGACGAAAAACGCACAACTTCAAAACCTGCATGGAAGATGGCAAAGGATTCTTACTCTATTGTTGCAACTTTGATCTGTAAGATTTTCTCTTTGGGCATTTTTAAACACTTCTATGTGTTAAAAAATAAGGAAACAACTCAGCTCTGATTCTAACAACCACCTGATAATTTGCAGGATGTATTGGAGATGATGTGCCGATTCTCAAACTTGAGTGAAGTTGGTTGACCTTCAAATCAAACCAAATTTGGGTCAAACATTTGTGCAGCAAAAAACTTAATGTGTGTCTCTGTCTTTTTAAAGATATCAATAAACGTTTCCAGAGGTCAACGAAGGTCAATCAGCCCAGTGAACAAGCATATCTAGCATGAAGCTGGACGATAAAATGTCCCAGAAGAAACGATAAGTCATGCACATGGAAATTATTGCGTTTGTTTTCATTTATCATGTGATTAATTGATTTATTGCTTCTAATGACACCAATTTGAAACCACCAGTTTCATCTTTCTGAATCCAATGAGGTGGCAGGTGATGACCTCTGAAAACTTTTTTTCATCTTAAAAAGGTACAAGCAAAAATTTTGCAGCACAAACGTTGCTCAAAAGTTTGACACTCAGGTCTTCCACAATGCTTGCTTTGCACTTTTGTTACGTTACACCCTGTACCCTGACCCCATTAAGAGTTTTCTTTTTTATTATTAATTTGCAAAATGACTGAAGTTACATGGAAAAGTTGTGTTTTGATATTCTCATACATAAAAAAAAAGCATCAAAACTGGCAAAACCTCATGTCGCACAAATCAATTATTTTAAGTATCCGAATGTTTCTAAGTACGAGCCCATCATGGGAGCAAACATGCAGAGAGGCCTGTAGAAATGCCAGGATGTGCAGAGAGCTGTGTTAACAGGAAACTGACCCCCCCCTCTCCTCCTCCAGCAGTCCCACTCTGTCAGCTATACAGACATACTCTACGGTGACACCTCTGATAATCAGAGCTTTGTCTGGGTCTTAAAAGGACGTACTTGAACAACAGCGAGACCAGAGGCCCTCTTTGCTGTAATGTCCTTCAGACATCAATATTTAAATCTCACATCTCGGCTGTGATTAGAATGCCGCCTTCTTTTCTCTTTATTTTTTTTTTGTTGTTGTTGTTGTTGTTGTTTTTGCCCCCATCCCTTTCCCTCCTAACACAACAAGGTGGGGTTGAGAGAGACAGAAAAAAGCTTAAATCAATGATCTTTGAGTCCAAACTAGATTCCTGAGCAGTTTGCCACTCTCAGCAGCGAGATAAGATAAACTCTCTTTGACCTGAGAGATGAAGTTGCCATGACGATCGGGGGAGTCCACTTTCTCTATTGATATTTTGCTGATGTAACAACAAATGGAACTAGATCCCGCACCTGATAATGCTGATTAATTAATACCAATATTGATCGGAACGAGGAGGAGACAAGGCTATTAACTTAAAGCGGACTGAAAGTCAATTGTTTCCCGGGGCTCGGTGGGCATCGCCGATCTAAAATCTGAACAAGCACAGAGAGGAACGCGCTCCAGGAACAAACTGTGGGAAAATTGAAAAGGCAGATCTATGTGAGATTTGATAACATTGGGTGAATATGCTACAATGAGATAGGAAGCGAGACGGAAATGTTTCCAGAAAATGGAGCCGCGTTTGCAGGCCAGCTGATCGGCGGTGTGCAGCAACAGGTTGGGAGGGGCACACCCTGCATTTCTGCACTCTCTCTGGGATGCTAGCAAAACATGACTTTAAGTCTGTTTAAAATGCTAATTTGATCATATTGCATAAATATGCCATGATTTTATGTGCCTTCATAGACACACAGTCTGTTTTGTGATTAAAGATGTATCTCTATGGATGGTTGATTGATGTTTAATTACTTATCCATCCATCCATCCATCCATTTTCTGTGCACCCTTGTCCCTAATGGGGTCGGGAGTTGCTGGTGCCTATCTCCAGCTACGTTCCGGGCGAGAGGCGGGGTCACCCTGGACAGGTCGCCAGTCTGTCGCAGGTTTAATTACTTATGATATAGATATAGACTATAGAGAGAAGGGGTAGATTTTTTCTTCTCACTACTTTTACATTCAAAACTTTGCTTATGTCAACATGTGGCATGTTCATATTAAACTGTAAATTAATTAAACAAATTAATGAATACACAAGTAAAACACAAGGACATGATATAAGATGGAAAAAATTCCAAAAATGGAGTGACATTCATTAGCCAGCTGACTGGTGGTGTGCAGCAACAGGTTGGGAGGGGCACACACTGCCTTTCTGCACTCTCTTCAGGAGGCCATTAAAAGCTGACTTTAAACCATCAGAATATGTTGGGGGTTTTTTACTCCATATTAGTAACAAGCCTAATCCCGGCTGCAATGAAAGGCCTTCCCAGGGCTTCAGTTTTGTCTCAGACACGTTTCAAAAATTTACATTTTCATCCAGAGCGGTGACAGATCCAGCCCCACGAATGAAATGAAAACACAATGGCAGCGGCTTGAACCGCCGGTTATTGGAATAATAGCAGAGGAATTCAGGAAAGAGGAAGATAAAGAGGAAGCCTGGGAGAGGAAGTGACCTCCACCTTTGTGGCAACCCCTGCCCACGTCTCCTGATGCTGCCCAGGGCACCACAGGCTGAGGGGAAGGGGGGGCGGCAGCGCATCGGCCCCCAGCTCAGCGAAGGCACCGCCGTCTCAAACAGAAAGGAAGCAGCAGCTGCCGTGCAATCCTCCCCCTATAGCTTTGGAGTCTGGAATAGAGGAACCAATCACAGCCAGGGAGGCACAAAGACCATATACAAAACAAAAATAATAATAAAAAAAAACTGTTCTGTTTTAGACACAAAATAAAGACGCAAAAAAAAAACACAATGAAAGGAGATGACATTCGTCTGTATTGTTGTTTTGTGTCAAAAGTGAGGAGGCAATTGGGGATCCTTCAGCTAAGACGAGGCAACGGCACAAGCTGTTATTGGCAGGGAACAGATGTTTGAGGGAAAGTTGGCATTCAACGACCATTCTTCTGCTGACAGAAATCGACGAGAGAAACACGAGAGACGCGCCGTGATTGTCACCCAAATGAAAGGAGGACCCTTAAATATACAGGGAAGCTGGCACGCGAACGGTTTTTTTTTTCCTTCTTTTTTTTTTTGATTCCTACACCCCCAAAACATCTGACTGCTTTGGGCTGCCAGCGTTCGGCGGGCCAAGGGTGAAACGCGGCGCGTACGCAGCTTCTCGGCGTACGAAGCAAAGCTGAGCTAAGTTGGAGGAAGAAGGGAAAAAAAAAAAGCGGATGAAAAGTCAAAGCGAGAAAAAACACACACGTAAAGCACATCAAGCTAACAGCTCCGACGGCTCTGCTAAAACCCGTAAGCACATGCTCGTCGCGCACGCACAAATGTATACTCGAGCAAACACAACACACACACTCTCACATTCAGATACAGGATGTTGGCAGTCAATTCTGTAAACACTCCCCTTATCCCTTACTAGTGTAATCTGCCTCTGATAAATGCCCCTCCAAGATAGAAATGTCACCTGATATGATAAACAGTATGCTGACGTTACATAAAGTGGCCGTATGCTAAGGAGTTGGAGAGATTAACTGTGGAGCAGAGATGGAAAAAATGGTTGGTGTGATAAAAAGCAGACATTAAGCTGGAGCAGAGCGCCCTGCTCAGCTGTGGTTCGGGTTCACAATGACTGGATGAGGGAAGAAAAGACACTCTGTTGTCATTTTCTTTTTTTTTCCAAGGGGTACACACATGAAGCGTTAGCTGAAAGGTCAACCCGTACAAAGGAAGTTAGCAGTAGTTGGAAAACAGAACATGAAATTGAGTGTTGCTTTTTCTCCTGAGAGTTTTTCTGGACATGACATGAGCCAGATATTTGATCATCTATTTAATTTGCTTCTGCAAAAATTTCACACTTTGCCAGACTGAAATTCAGATTTTTTTTTTTTTCCTTTTCTTTTTATCAAATTCTGGAAATTTCAGACTCAAAAACAAGTACAGTAGCTAAAAGCCTTCACTGTCTGCATATTCTACAGATTATTAAATAAAACAATGTGTTTTAAAGGGCTATTTTACCGGCATCTGCTCTTAGATCAGCACCTCTTCAACATCTACAGAGCCGTCCAAACAATTTGAATATTACTGAAAAGTTTATTCACCAAGTGACGCACATTATATACATAAATTAGACAAACTCACCTAAAGGTCAGAAGTTTGGGAATATAGCAAACTTAAATGATAACTTTGATATTATTATTGACTGTACGGACCCTTTATTTACTTTATATCAGATTATTACCAAAATATGTCGTATCTCACAGTTCTACTAGTCAGCTGGCTGAACGAAGGCAAACACATTTCTCCCTCGATTAGAAAACAGAATAAATGTGAAACATTCTGGTGGCAAAACTAAAGCCGTCGTGTGAAAACTTAAGGAGTGCCATGCATCATTTATTAAGATGTTCTCTTCAGTTTTTTTTAGTTTTTTCAATTAATTTTTGACAGCTAACAGCGGCCTGTCTACTAAGTAGCTCACTGCAGATTCAGCCTGAGCACATAGCCTGACTAACCAACCAGCTAATATCAGCTGGTATTTAAAAATTTATTAAAGAGGTAGCAGAAAACTACTACTAAGTTTAACATGTTTTATCCCAATATTTTCCTTGATGTATGAAAAAAATAGAAAATGGTGACTGGCAATTTTCCAAACAAAAGAATCATTTTGAATCAGGATGAGACTCTAACTTCGACGCATCCTTGTCGTACCCAGCGGTGTGTACAGCTGTAAGACTTGACATTTTAACAATACGACCAAGTGGTTAGCTGTGGGAAAATGTGCACCCGGGCGCCCAGGCCCAATACAAACTTACAGTAATTGCCACAGTCTGGTGCTTGATTTTCCACAATGGCGGGTAAAAGAGCCACAGGATGCAACATGAATTCTCAGATGGTCTATAAAGCAGAGACAACAGTAAAAGGGGGAGAGCACTAAGTCAGTTTAATAAGCACATTTGACATCGGATGTCGGCGCCCCAGCCTCCGAGGGGGGTGCTTCAATGTGTCGCCATAAACACTGGCCACGGCGCGCTCCCCCTACATCATCTATATGCCCCCCTGCCCCACACACCCCTCTTTGCACGACGCAAAACTTTGGGGGGCAATTTTACAGAAAAATTACACCGAGGGGTCCCGGTTTCAATTCAGCCCGCCCGTATCTTTCCTTCCTATTAAGCATCAAAATGTTCCTCCTCTCACTGCGAGTGGAGGTATGGACTCCACCAGAAGCTGAGGCGAGGCGGGCGGGGGGGGGGCGGCCGAGGGGAGGAGCGAAGAGGGGATGGAGGGGAGCTTGGTGGAATTCGCCCATCATATTACATCAGCTAATCGCACTCTGCCGAGCATCAGCGATATTTTCATCATTCCTGTCAATTTCTCCTGAATCCCTCCACCCCTTACATTTGAAATGACTAACAATCGGGGCAATTTATTGGCATATTGGCACAGGGTGATAAGGCTAAAAACAACAGCAGCCAGCAGCTGGCCCAGGGAGATGAGCTGATAACATTGATATGTGCTCCCACACAAAAACACCTCCACCGCTATCTCCTCTTTCTATCAAACTCTTATTACAATAAAAGTGAATGGGTTCTTTCTTTCTGCGAGAAAAAAAACAACAACAAGGAGGGCACCCAGAAAGGGGGGCGACGGGGATATATATTTATAAATAAATATATATAAAAATCAGATGAAGCATTTCAGAAAGGGGAAAAGAAAAGAAAAGAAAAAAAACAAGGAGGAAAATACATAATTTATCACTGTATTATCGGGATATCCAGGCAGCCTAATCAAGGAGCACTGAGTGACTATTTTTTGCCTTATCATCCAAAGTGGTGGAAACGGAGAAGGAATTATCAGCCAGCTGCAGATTGCTGGGCTGGAATTTTAATGGTAATAATCGGGTTTCTGATGGTATATCTCCTCTGCTTATCTTTCCCATTATCTGGCCTTATCTCCTCAGTCATCGGAGCAAATTAATGGCGCTCTTTCAGCATCGCCTTTTTATCGCCGCTCAGAGAGCACCCAAGGGGAAAGAATAAGCAAAATATTAAAATACTGCATAAATCACAATTTTAGATAACGGTCCAATGTATGCAGGATGGTGGGAGGAAAAGGAGAAGGGTGGAGGTGATGTGGAGGGGGGGGGACTGCGCCCAACAACCTTTTTGTCCTTTAGAATGACTGTCTGTGTCTGACTTTCTGTGCATTGCCTCCTCTGCCTTTATTTTCTTTTCTCTATTTTTTTTTTTTTACCTCCGGAGTTCCCGGAGCGGGAACGAGGATCTAGGCTCCTGGTGACCTTTCTTCTTCTTCCAAGTGCTGCTTGGTTATCCAACCACACACCACCGGCGACATACAAAACAAGATCTTACACACAACATGCTAATGCAGCGGGGGGAAAAAAAGGCCAGATCAAAGTGACGAGAGCAGAACACAAGAGTTAGGTTTGCTTTCGCCACCACGACGACAACACATCTGGAGGCACCGACGGGATTGGTCTAAACACCGGAGGGCCTGCTGTCACGTCACACATTGTTTTTGCTGATGGAAACATGAGCACCAAGCAGAAAAACTGAATCAAGTCTTTTTTTTCTCTGTAGTTAGTTTTTGAAGTGTACTGTGTATAAAACTATTTAAAAGGCTTAGGCAAAAAAGTAAAAAAAAAAGAAAAGAAAAGAAAGAAAGCTTAATTTATTAAAAAATATATACAAGTCAAACAATTACAACAATAGATTGAACTATAAGCAATAAAATGTAAACAAACCGTCTTTAATTTTCTAGAATCTCTGAAAATTCAAATATTAGCTTTACAAATGAAATAAAACCAAGCTGCACAAAATTGTCATTGGTCACCAAAATAAGTAAAGAAAACCACTCTTGTGCATCAACAGGCACATTACTTCATTTATGCAAACACACACACACATGCAAAGACACCCCAATATGTATAACGAAACATTTCATTCAATAAAACATTTTAAGCTCAAGACATCATCAAAACGCTCTTCCACATTACAAACACAACAAACTATCTGCCCTTTCTAACCTCCTTCAGAGCCGACATACAGCTGTCACACCGAACATACACACAGCACATGCACACACCCACACACCCCCCCCCCCAGATGACAGCTAAAACAGTGTGTTTACAAGACCATATATTTCTGCCTCATCTGCAGGCGGCAGAAAATCCTTCTGATTCTCTTAAGTTGTTTCAAAGCTATAATTTTTATACAAAAAAAACTAACCTGAACATAATCATGCAGGTCATAATCCTATGCTCTAATTCCTTTAAACTGCATAAAAAATTATGAAAGGGAAGACTATAAAGAGAAGATGCACCCATTTTTAAAACAATTTCAAGAAAGTGTGTAATCTAAAACTGGGTGCAACAATTCTGTACAGTGTATTTTAAATATATTTAAGATAAATTATAAAAGCCATATTTACTTGAGCAGGGTTCTCCACCGCATGCTGCATGCGTTCATGCACACACACCTGACAGACGGTGTGTGCATGAGAGGGGGAAAAAGCTGAAAACTGTAAAAAGAAGGTGGAAAAACACGAGCGTGTGCAGCTTCTGTGGACGAGTGTGTGCTGCAAACATACTCACTTTATATCGATGTGGGAAAGCAATGACTTCTTCAAGTCAGCCTCATTATTTTAGGCCTACAATTTCAATCGCTTTATTATAGGACTTAAAGCGGCGCACTTTCGCCACACTTCAGAATTAACGCAACTATGAATTAAGTAAATAAGTCCGCTTTCTTTCTTTTCCCCCGCCTCTGCAACTTTGCAGGAAGTTCTCAGTCAAACAATCACATTCAGCCGTGGTCTTTTTTTTTTCCTGAATTAATAATAATAATAAAGAGACACAAATGTAGCGCGGAGGTCGAGCGAAAGAAGCGCCGTGACAGGCAGGCGGAACACGGCGGCGGTGCAGCTGAGCGCTCCTGGAATCAGCTTCACAATCATTTGGGGTTTTTTCCGCCGTTCGGCTGAAACATCCCTAAACGGGATGTTAATAAGGAGCAAAAAGAGGAAACTTACGTTTGATCTGCCGCGGGTTGCTCTGCTTCCTTCGGGACATGCCTGCTGTGCGGCTGCTCAGTGAATCCAGGTGTAGTACTGACGGATCGATAGGTTTTGCTTCATCCAAGCAGTCGATTCTTTGGAGGGGTTGGTGGTAGTGAGGGGGTGGTTTTTTTTTTGTTTTTTAGGGGTTTTTTTTAGTTGTTGTTGTTGTTGTTGTCTGCTGGAAACTATAAAGGCAGAAGAAGAAGAAGGGGGAACCGGCACTTTTTTTTAAAAAAAAACCGCACAAGTCTATCGTTCCGTCTGTCTTTTCCTTTATCTTTCTCGTCTCTCTGGCTCCGGCTCTGACTTTCTCTCCCTCGCGCACACACACACGCACGCGCGTCCTCTCTCTCTCTCGCTCGCTCTAACACACAAATGCGCGTGCACACCCTCCCTCCCTCTCCTTGTTGCTCTCCCCAGCACTCTTCCTCTTCCTCCCCCCCCCCTCTCTCTCTCTCTCTCCTGAGTTTCGCCGCGATCCGCACGGACTGACTGGGGAGGTGAAAACGTTTCGCGCTTTTGTTTGAAGATAAGGTTTGTTCCTCCCCGGGCACCGTAGCCGCGCGGCGTCGCGAACTTCATGTGATCCACAATCACTTTCGCTCCCCTCTTGTTAATTAGGGGCGCCTCGCTAATTAGTCCCTTTGTTTAGTTGTATTTTATTTCCTTTTTTTGGTGGAAATACTTTTATTTTTTTCATAACTTTGATGCCGAGTTAAAAAGATATATATCTTTTTTACTTTATTGTAATGCTGAACAAAGCAGGCAGTTTATTTTAGGTCGACCCTTTTTTACTGCAGCATTGTAGTTAATACAGGGCTCCGTTTATATCGCTGACCAGTTCACACCTTCACACACACACACACACCCCCCCACACACAGGAGGACTTTATAATGGCAATTGGTGCTGCCGACAGTCAAACAAGTGCTTTGACTATTTCTCTGAACTTTGACCCCATATCACCCTGAAGATGCACTGTAAATTGTTTACAAAATTTTCAGTGATTCCAGTAGCTTTCTGTATTTAGCTGTACTGTAAAATCAATGTTAATCATATAGAAAGGAATCAGTACTGCAAACAAAACAGCCAAAAAAAAGTTATCTAAGAAAAAAAAAAAAAAAAAAAAATACAGCATAACTGAAAACACATAACTGCTGTAATTCATTCAGATCCATTTATGGAGTAGGATGCAGAAAGCAGTGTCTGCAACATGATGAAAACAGACGATACTGTACAGAACCGAGAATACAGTAAACACAGCGAAATCCAAACTAACACACTGTACGCTTTTCACACTGAACTGTTGCAAAGACAACAAAGTGTGTTTACAGTGTGGGTTCACTTTGGCTGCAAAATATTAAAATGTCTGCAGGACATTTTATTTCATTTTTTTTTTTGCAAAAGTGGGAGTTTGTTTCTATTCCAACCTTACATGATAAACAATGAAAACATTCACATTTTTTTTATTATAGTTGGAGAGTGAAAGAAAAATCTTTAGGTTATTCAGAAAAGAAATGAGAGTACAAAGAGAGATTATGACTGCTACACTGTAAAAAAAAAAAAAAAAGAATTTTGGAGGTTAATGCATATTAGTCATTAAGACTTTTCAAAATGAAATGAGTAATGTTGGCTAAAAGACTCATTTTGAGAACGTGAACTTTTAGTTTTTGGTACCAAATGTTATGCAAACATTCATTTAAGTGAAGTTGTTGACTCATCATTCATCTTGTGAAGAATCCAGCAGAGCTAACAGGCTGACATCCTCACATGGGTTGTTTTATGATGTAATACACAGAGTTCAGAATTTCATAAGACTTGTGATTGAGAAAGGTTTCTATCTTGGAGGAAGGGTCCAGAACAGAACAACTTTTTACATTTTCGCACATAAAAACGACAAACCAGACGACCTCATGAAAGAAGCTGTCATGGTTCTGTTGCCAAGGAGAACGCAGCAGATTATTTTTTATGGATCTTCTGAATCCATAAATTTACTTTAACACTAATAAGACTGGATCCTTAATAATTAGGTCTATTCGCCATTGATCGATGTGAGCCTGTGGGTTTTAAATGCATATTTAAAAAGATGACTCTGGACATTTGCTGTGTCCTGTGATAACGTTTAGAAAGTATTAGTTTTGTTCTTCTAAATGACTAATTAACATGCATGTTTCCAGATGTTTCCTGTTATGTTTAGTGTCGAAGTCAAAATATATCAAATCTAATTTATTAGAATTTATTTGATCTATAAAAAAAAAGAGAGAATCACTCAATTTCTTCAGTAAGAAAGTATCAAAAGTGTATTTAAATGTATGATTAAAACAACCACACCAGTTTGATTACTTAAATTCTGTTTATCGGTGCGTTTTGCTTGTAAACTAAATGGCGATTTTCAGCTGGAGGAATGGATTGCTTTCCTGCATTTGGTTTTATTTGATAAACCATCAGTCAAAATCTGAGATTTTTTTAATTAGTTTCTTCTGTGCGAGATGAGAACATTTAAAATATTTGGTTAAATGAAAAAAAAAAGAGGCTGAGAAAAGAAGAGTCTTTGAATGGTTCAGATTTTGACTGCCATGTTCTGAATAGCTGCCCAAACTGGAAATCACTCTCTTCAATTAGCCAGTTGGACTGCCAAGGAAGACAAGCAAGTGGCCTGTGAAATTATCTCGTAACCCAATTCCACAACTTTGGGATGGAGTCTGAAACTGCGGAATAATTTATGTGGCACAAGGGGTCAGCGGCGGTTCACCTTGACATGTAGGATGGGCTGGCTTTTCCTGCTGTTCCCCGTTGAAGTTTGAAGCATATACATTTCTTTTTTTGCTCACCTCTTTTTTTTTCCTTTTTTCTTTTTTCCTTCTCCTGCCTCGTCTGCAGCTTTTGGTCCTGCTCCAGTCACGCTGATGTCATGGCACGGAGTCAAAAACAAAGAATTGTTGCAATTCAGAGTCAAACTGGTGGAAATGTTGTGATATTTACACGTATTTCTACCTTAAATACTCCCCCCCATCCCCAAACACACACACACACACCCCCACACACGCACGAGAAAAAACTCAAGTAGGAATTCAGTGAAACCTAAGCAGGACTCAGTAAAAACGGCCATGTTAACCACCCATAAATAGCCTATCTCGGGGTATATTAAGGCACCCCGCGCCAAAATCAATAATGATTTGTGGCGAGAGCGACAACACAGTGAGGGAGTGGAGTCAAATTGCCAGCTCCAGATTAATTTAACGCCACTCCTAAATCCTCTGAGACCGGAGCGTGCTTCTCCTGAGCTGTTCCTGAGCCCCAGTGGCTCGTTTGAAGCCGACTTTTGATTGGCAGCTACAAATCTGCAAGAGGAACAGAAATCTCTCTCTCTCTCCCTCTCTCTTTTTTTTGTCTTTTCTTTTTTTTCTTCACTGCTCAGACCAGATGGTTGTGATAATTAACATGATACTGATTCCATCGCAGGGGAAATCACTGACACAAGGTTGGTCACATTAATAGGTTAAGGTAGACTGTATGCTGCGAGATGCGGCGCAGCGCTCTCATATAATCTGATTACGGGGGGGCCGAGGGGGTCAAAGGTTGATTTAATGTGCTAAATCATTTGATTAGAAGTGCCAAGTCACATTTGGAGCGGCGGCATTCAGTGTCGGGGCGGTTAGTCGTGTTCATTCTTAAAAACAATGTTTTTGGCTGCTTGATGCTCCTGTCAGTGTTGAACATCATCCTGTCTCCGGCTTGCATCTGTCTCAGTCTGACTGGAGCTTAATGACTGATCATTAAAAATGTAACAACACTCAGGAAAAAGAAAAAAAGAAAAGAAAAGTTTTATGGATGCATCCAGTTATTTATTTATTTTTTTTAGAGGGAGCACAGGCACAGGAGCTGCTATGACTTCATAAAAAAAATGTGTTACAGATGTAAACAGTTCTGCTTTTCAATGCAGGAAAAAAAAACTGTAGAGAAATGCTGTTAATAATACTATAATAATACACAATACATATAATAATATAATAATAGCCAGCAATGGAGAATCAGTTGAATTAAAAAACAAAATAACATAGTACACATGAACCGGCAAAGAACTAATATATAGTTCCTTGGTATATAAAAAAAATCGATATATTAGCTTTTTATAAAGCTAAAAACTTTAGCTTTACATTTTTTAGATGTAGATATTTTCAGATTCCTGTTTCCTTTAGAGCGCAAAGATTAGGGCATAAATAATAATATAATAATATACAAATTAAGTTAAATAAAGCACAGAATTTAAAGGGCTTTTTTTATATACATGTTTAAATGTAAATTTAGAAAAACAAAACTGCCCCCAGTGGATTCTTTCTATCCAAATTCATTTCCATCCACTTCCCTAAACAGCATCCCCTTACAGCTCGTGATCACAGCACGGCATCAGTTCCACCTAAAATGACCTTTGCCAAAAAAATTTTAAAAAAAACACGCACACACATGCATTCCCTGCACTGGGCTACATTCAGCTTGCATGTTTCTCCTGTAGCAGCAGCTGCAGCCTTCCTCTTTATTACATTTGGGTTGAGCTGCTGCGCTGACTGAGTAATATCACAGGGGTGGGCTTCTGCTGTGACAAATTACAAGGTTGATTTCTTTTACGGGATCACAACATGTCCGGTGGCTCTTGGAAGTGACACAGCCACGGCGCGGACAGTGGCTGCCTCCTTAAAGAGCCGCCTCAGCAGCAGCAGCAGCAGCCCGGCTGGGACAGCAGCGGTGGAAGTCCGCCTGCTGCCATGTCACCCTCTGGCTGTTGGGGATTGGTTTGTCTAGTGAGGAAGTAAAGTGGGAGTGTGTGTGCGTATATGTGTGTGTGTGGAGTGTAAGAGGGTGGGAGTGCACAGGGAAGGTGGGAGGAGGGAGAACGGCTTGGGGTGGCACCTAGCCTATATGACAGTCTTTTCCCTGAATCTATAATAGGGGTGTTGTAAGAGGTAATATTTATAATTTGAGAAGATCAGATTTGCTAAAAATAAAAAAAAAAATAAAAAAGAACTAAACAAATGGAGCGCTGTATTTCTGTTTATGAAACAAGTCTGACTAAGGAAAACAAAGACAGTACGACCGATTTTTACTTTGAAGAAACCGATAAAATATCAGGAGTGCACCATTGCAGTTTTTTGGCCGATCGCCAATCATTAGAAAGCCTGACCTGCCAATTGTACTTTGGCTGTTACTGATATATATATATATATATATTTATTTATTTATTTTTTTGTCTGAAATGTAGCAAGAAAGTCGCTGAGGTGGTGACATTGGGGTGACTACTAACCTCTCATCTGGCAGAGCAAAAGATGGCAGTGGATGATTTATTTGACCTTTGATAAGATCAGCTTCACATGTACGTATCGGCTGAACACCGATCTCTCAAAATGAAGGAAATCCAGGGAAATTTCCTAGTACACCGTTAGTAAAATATACTATTCTATCAAGTATATTGATTCAGTAGAGTGCTATATCATTACAGATAACATGTTCTTTCTTTATTATCTTCTTATCCACATGTTTTGTGTTTACAGACGTATCTCATGAATGGTTGATTGATGTTTAGTTGTTTGCTGTTCAGTGAATCGACTTTTGAGAGAGGGGGATAAATGCATAAGACTTTTTTTAAACCTCAAACTACACGCTTTCATTCAAAACTTTTGCGTGTCAACATGTGACGTGTTCATTTCAAACTGCAAATGAATTGGATAAATAAGCAGAGGACATTTAGTCATAAATTCATTGTTCTTTTAAAGGAGAATTATTTGAGAGATGCAACTAAGCGTTACGTTTTCTTTAACTGGTGACCTCTAACAACTAAAAAAAAAAAAGAAAAGAGTTTTCAGTGTGCAACTGAAGAAAGTTGCTACCGCTTCAGCAACTCTCCCCACCCCCCAACCCCCACCCTAAACCTCCAGCCAACCAGGCATCGTCTCCAGCAGCAGTGAGCAAACAGATGTCTGAGAAAGTGCCCACTCCGCTGGCCGAGCTGCCAGCACCACCCGCAGCCCCGGAGGCCTCGGCGCCAGCTCTTTCCAGGGACGCGCAGCTCTCGCTCTCTCCCTGTGTGTGTGGGAGTGTGTGAGTGTGTGTGTGCCACTTCCCATCTTCTTCCCATCCATTCCATTTACCAGGGAGTTAAACAAAACAACTACATAAAAAAAAAAAACACGGCTATCAATAAAAGCCACACAACCCCACAAGCATCTTAAGATTCCACCAAAAAAACAAAAAGCCCAAAAAACAACAAAGTCCAAGGGGAGGTGATGAAGATGCTAAAACGAGGGGCGGGCTGAACAAACTACGCCCCTCCCAATGGGAGTCAGCAAATCTGTAAATAAAAGCTCTTTCTTTTTTTTTTGAGAGGAGGAGGAGGAAGAGGAAGGAAGAACTATAGGGGCAGATCATTCTTACAGCTAATCTCAGCTTCTTCTTCTTTTTTTTCTCTATGTGGTCAAGAGAAGATTGCGACACCTCCAGAGGATAAACCGGCGAGCTTTCTGTGGATTAAAATCACAAATGTGCCTCGGAATTTCAAGGAGGTTCATTTTTGAGGAATGAACCCCCTTGAAACGAGGATGAAGAAACGAAGGGTGTGGAATAAACTAACGAACGAACGAATGAATGAATGGTTTAGTTTGACTTCATTGAATGAAGTGTAATAAAAGAATAAACAAAGTTAAATACAAACAAAATACATTTAAAAGCAAAGCAAACAAAAGAAGCAGAGTAGTAAGGTATATTAAAACATTCGAAGGAGTGGGTAGAAATAAAAACTTATTTTTAAGTCCACCTCTCTTACATCTGTACCTTCATCCAATAAATTACTATTCATCTAGTTTGGCTTTAACAGTCTTATTATTTTCTATATTGATAACTAGTAAAGTGCATTCAGAACTGTCCCCAAGTCCTTGTAAATACCAACATATGTTTGATTCTTCTAATTTGAAAAACAATTTGAAGGTTACAGTCATTGCTCATTCCTTTTTACTAGACCCAAGTTCTTCTTCTTCTTCTCCCAGATCGATCAATTAAAGTGCTCTGTGTTTCCTGTGCAAGTGAAAATCAAGAACAGAATAACCATATAGAACACGAATCGACTTTCAACCGAGTTCCAAACGTATTTCCTGTTCCTGTCATGTCCTCGATTCGATGTGTTGCGGAGCAAAGTGTCCTAATAACATTTAAACTGCTCTACACACACAAACACTCTCAGTGTTTTGACATCTTGTGATTTTATGAGGTCAAGTAAATTATTTTTGATGCATGTAGTGGATTCCCCCGCCCTCCCCAACCTCTCTCTCCTTTAACCCATTTCCCTGTATGAGCACGAGTGACTGAGGAGCCACATCTGAATGCAGTATTATAATACAGTCTGTTGATGTATTTTATAAGTGTGTCTGCTGGTTTATTACATATGCAGAGGCATCAGTGCACAGCAAAATGGAAAAACGCTTCAATATATTCACAGAAAGGCAGGCCGTGGACAGCTCGGAAAAAAAAAAAATAAAATAAATAAATCTACATCTGCCAGGCTCCGTGCAAACAGCAGAGCCATCCTTAATGGTGAAACCATCGATGAGAGCAGATAAAAATATTAAATATTCAGACATTCCTTTCAGGCAGTATCAAAAGCGTCCAGATGTGGGGAGCCGAAGTTGTTATCGCGAAGCCAACGACAGGCATTGAAAGAAAATTCCTCTGAATTTTCAACCATATAAAAGTATTTTATGGCATGCAAATAAATGGTAATTTCTCACTATGAAGAGAGGGTGAAAAAAAAAAAAAAAACATGCCAATAAGCCCCTATCATTTGGGGACTAAAACTCCACAAACAGGAGACACTTTCAATTTGCTTTGCCTGTCTCCCCGCGTTAGATGCCTGCGATTGCCGCGAAATTAATCCATTTAACAATCTGTGGCTTAAATTTGAGGATTTCCAGTTTTTTTCTCTCTCTCTCTCTCTCTCTTTCTTTTTATTTTTTTTTGGGGGGGAATATCAATAAGTTCCAATTGAAGAGAGGATTCTTTTGCAATTCAGGCATGTGCCCGCGATAACGGCAGAGTTGGCATGAAGAGAGGCAAAGATGGATTAATTATGCAGAGAACATGGAAATTCTGCTTATCATCGCTTCGCAAAGGAGCCCAGCTCACATAATCAGAAAAACGAGGATGAAAAAAAAAAAAACTGAAAAAAAAAAAATAACAATGCAGTGGTACCTTCCAGCCCCATCATCTTACAAGTTCGATCCCCCCCCCCTGTAATTAAAAAGCAACATACAATTATATTCATATCTCACACGCAGGCTGTGAGTGGGTGTACAGTACATTAAATAACTGCGTCGGTGATGTGAGAGCGAAAGTAAAGAAATGCGGACGGGAAAAATAAGTTTGTTTGTTTCTTTTTTTCCTTCATGGTCTTCTGCTCCCCTGGGTTCGAATTAAACCACTTAGGAGAATTCAAATCTGTGGAAAGCAAAAAAACAAAAAAAAACAAAGGCTAAACGGAGGAGACACCGGATTCCGCGTATTTACACGCAACGTGCTCTCGGTGCATTATGGGAACGTAAACGGCGGTTCTGGTAAATCTCGCTGCGTTCGTTTTTTTTGTTGTCGTTTGTTCGTTTTCTCTCGTTTCGTGTTGCCTTTGGATTTCACCATTTTTTTGTGCGTTTCCCAAAAAATGTGGAAGAGCTGCGCGCGCGGTGTCCCTGCCAGCTTTGTGACGAGCAGCTAATATGTTCGGGGGCTTAGGCTTGCATTTCTCTTATTCCTTAAAGGGAAGCAGATTAAACCGTTAATGTTGCACGGCGGCTGCGAACAGACAAGCGGGTTTAAAGCCTCCCTTCTTCCTGGGCGCGCTCTGTTTGCGGGTCGGAGGTTAATGCTGGATCTTCTGCTGCGGATGAATCATCTTCATTATCGTCGTCATCACTTACAGGATGGTGATATAAGGACGACGCGTTCGGGGGCGGGGAGGGGGATGCTGCAGTAACAGTTCTTGTTGTGTTTAAGGTCTGTTTAATGGAGAGGTGCTTGGTATTTATGTTCCCGTCTTTGAATCTTCAGCGAAAGCTAACAGTGAAAGGTGCAGTATTGTGTAAAATTGACTTCTTTTTTTTTTTTTTTTTAGCTTTATTTCAAGTTATGATGTTACTCCCTCGTCAAAAACATACAGTGTTGCTTTGACTCAATCATGCATGTTTGAGAAATCCTTTATTCTCCCACGGCAACCATTCAGATGAACAAGAATGTCCTGGTGTAGCCCTGACTGAGCTCCTTCAGACTAGCCAGCAGCAATTAGCAAACACCTGGTGGAACTGTGCATCAGCTGAGCTCATTATAGGAACTACTTTTCAGTAAATCTCTGGTAAAAAAAAAAAAAAGTTGCTAAAGGGTTAGTAGAGGAGCCATGTTGTGATGACTTCCTGAAGGCGGAGTCTCAGAAAGAGCAGGAGCTTCTTAACGAGACAGAGGAACGATTTCAAGGCGTTTAGTTATGAAGTCAAATTTCTTTCAAGTCATATTTGACATCTGCAGCTTTTTGAATGTGCTATAAAATGGCACTATGTGCCTGGAAAATACATAACACTGCCCCTTTAAAAAGCGAATATGAAAGAAATGGTGCATGTGGGTTATCTGCCCATTTATTCTGTCTATCTTACATGTTCATCTAACATGCTGTGCAATTTACTAAATGTAATATGATAGAAACGTTGCATATTCTAAACACACACATAAGTAAACATAAGACTCATAATTCTATTTACTAATAATTTTGCCATTGCTGACCCACACTTTGTCAATGAAATTCAACAGCTTTTCATGAATCTTGCAGGTTGGCCAGGTTTCCATTGGCCTTCACCCTGCAGGGCTAACACTGTCAAGGCCCAAATGAAAGAAGTGACCTTGATGCTTATGAGTTTAGACCCACGTCTAGGCTCATTTGAACTGTCATAACGTCCTAGAAAAATACTAGCCTTCATTTAGATCCGCTCATAATACAGAAAATGAATGATCTCAGATGTAATATTAATCATAACTTTGACGCTGCTCACTACACTGATCTACTCCACAGGCTGAGATCCGGTTCAAATTTCTGGAATTTCTTGACTTTAAATTGCTCAACGAATATGTCAATTAAATTAAACTCTTAATAAATGTGACAAAAAATGTCTTTATTCAGTCTGGCTTATAGGAATTTATTTTTTATTTATTTCATTATTTCAAACAAATACGTTAAAATGATGAGAAATGATGAGCTTTATTTATATAGAACCTTCCAACGACGCCTTGCATTGACCAAAGTGTTTTACAAAATTACTCAAATAAAGGCAGGACACAATAAAACGAAATCGGTGCTCGTTAAGAATACAACCACAATAAAATAAGCTAAAATGAACATATGACTCTACTAGAAGTCCTTTTTAAAAAAGGATGAAAAGCCTTATATTACCAATTTCTGTTATTTTATATCGTCTATTTAGGTTACTTCTAGACAAGAACTGTGACATTTTTCACCTTCTTCTAACATTGTGTTTCTACATTTTAAAAACATTTTTGTAAAGATATAGATTTCTTCTCTAATCTATAGTTGAATTTCCAAAGTCGTCCCAAAATTGATTGAATAATGTAACACCTTTATATCTCAATGTTGTTATTAAACCTTTGTTGTTAAAGTGTTGAAACGCATTTAAATTTTACATTTATTTGGCACCAAAGAGTGAAATGTGGTGGTGGCAGCATTATGCTCAGTTTTTATTTGCCTCCAATTTAATAAAATTGGAGGCAATTATGAACAGTTTCCAATAGAGAGGTGGATGGTGGATGTTCTGGCATGTCCTAGTCAAAGCCCAGACCCCAATCCCATAGAGCAGGGGTGGCGAACTCCAGGCCTGGAGAGCTGTAGCCCTGCAACTCTTAGATGTCTCCCTGGTCCAAAACAGCTGAATCAAGTAGCTGAATCACCTCCTAAGTGCAGTCAAGT
>CAEFZY010045858.1:0-14519 GCA_903066815.1 Brachyrhaphis roseni
TAGATATTTAATGAAAACTGAAGCGTTATCGTACTGTGAAGAGATTTGTGGCTGATTCAGAACAAAGATGGGTTTGTACAGATAAAGGCATAATGAGAGAGAGAGCCGGTCGGCCCCTTAAGAGTCCCTGAAGGTGTGAAAATGACCTCAGCAAAGTGTATGGACTTTGTGTCATTGGCTGCTATGGGCATAAAAGGAGAGAAACTCATGGTGTGGTCACCATCCTCCTCTGACCTCTGACCCTATTGAGAACCTTTGGAGTTTCCTCTAGCAGAAGATCTGAGGGTGGAATGCAGTTCATATCAAAACAGCAGCTCTGGGAAGGTTTTCTGACATCCTGCAGAGAAATTCAAGCAGAAACTTTTCACAAACTCACAAGTTCAATGGATGTAAGAATTGTGCAGTGATATCAAAGAAGGTCCAATGTTAATATGGAACTGTCTGTTTAGATGTTTTTGATTGAAATAGCTTTTGATTTTAGTGCATGTGACCACTTAATGCTGCACATTCAAAGAATTAACGTTTGCAGTTCTTTATAATCCATAAAATGTTTAGAAAATCTGCTGTGCATAATAATTTAGAACAGTGCATTTTGAGTTTTTTATTTAAAAAAAAAATACTGTTCTCATGGGGAGCTTTGTTCAGTAAAATTAGATTTTTACTCTAATAATTCATGACTTGAACATTATACTGACCATCATTTTCATTGACTATTTAAGAAAATCTGAGAAAATATCACTTGCATAATAATTTGGAACACGGTGTATATTTAAAGGGGCAGTATTATACGTGTTCCAGCCATGTAGTGACATTTTACAGCACAATACTATCAAAATGCTATACGCATCAAATATGACTTGAAAAGAAATTTGACTTTGTAATTTAACGCCTTAAAATTATGCCTCTGTCTCTTTAAGAAAGTCCTGGTCTTTCCAACATTCCCCTTTAGGAAGTCAAGCCTTCACCAGCTCTGCACTGAGAAATAGCACGTATAATGAAATCAGCACATGTGCCGTTCCACCAGATGAGTGCTAATAGTTCCTGGCTAGTCTGTAGGAGCTGAATGGGGGAGTCATGGGGAAGATCAGTAGCTTAAAAAACTTCAGCTCTGAGGAGGAGCTGCGTCTCAAAGGCGGTGCTAGATCCAACCAGGCATTTTGCACCCCTGAATGGTTGCCATGGAAATGAAAAGATTTCTGAGACATGCATGAAAGACGGGTCTGTATGTTTTTGATGAAGCAATAAAATTATACCATGACATAAAGCTAAAAAAGTCGATTTTACATAACGCTACCCCTTTAAATACCTCCCAGCATCTTTCTGCTTCCTGTGACTTCATTTTAAACATCAAACTGAAACTGAAAATGGCTTCTCTCAGTCATAACTTCTACGTTGTTGTATGATGTGCTAGCTCCTAGGAATGGTGTATTTACAGGTTAGAAGATTATTGGATTTTCTTATTGGATTGGTTGATGACTAATCCACATTGACCAAGCAAAAAAAAAACACAAACAAAAAAGAAACAACAAAAAACACATCCGATTCTGAATGACTTGAAGGACGCATTGCATGTAGCTGAGTGCCTGATCTGATTATGGACCCATATTTTAAAAGTCAACACTCCTTCCCGTCGTTTCTACTTACGGCTCGTACTGGCAGTTGGGAGTGAAGGAGTGGTTGGCCTTGTGACCCAGAGAGGCGCAGTACCTCTCCGTCTGGTCGAACGGCTGTGGGACATCGATCACAGTGTCGTCGTCAAGTGAGATGGTGTTTCCATTCAGAGCCCAGTCCCGACTGTCCACCTGACAAAGCAACAACAGTTAGTTAGGAATTTTTAATCAATAAATCAAATTTGCTACATTTTATGTCAATTTCCCCTTTTAGATTTTTTGTTTGGTGTCATTCCAACGTATTTACTTTTCCATGGAAGCAGCGTGCCATACCTCAGAATGCGTGATCCGGACTCCGTTATAAAAAGCCATCACGGTACCCGGCTCAGCAGCTGCCTTGGAAAACAGTCCCTGACCAGCTCCTTTAATCAGAGACTCTGCCACCAACACCCTGACAGAGAGGGAACACACAAGGTTCCGAATGGTTCTGGTTCTGTTCTGGCTTGTTGGAATAACCGTTGTCATTCCAGAGTTTGACATCATCACATAGAGCGGCCCTACCGTTGGCTCTCATATGGGTCCAGCAGCAGAGTGTGGGTGGCGATGCAGGTGGAGGTGGACTTGTCATAGGAGTAGACAGGACCTGCAGGTCACATGAAGTCATCATGTCACCTGCTCAATCACACCAACATGTCTCTGCAGCACTTCCTGTTTGAGTCCAGCTAACAACTTACACCCTTTTTCACATAAATTATTCATAGTAAACACTAACAAACACTTATAGGAATTAAATAAAGCAGTACAGAAGAGACCTTTTACAAATGAATATGTAAAAAACAAACCTTTCAGAACCACTGAGTAATATTTCACAGAACCAGGTCTGGCTGCAGTTACAGCTGGGAGTCTTTTCCTCTCCCAGCTTTCTACGTCTAGAGACTAAAAGTTTTGCCCATTTCTCTTAGAAAAATAACTCAAGCTCAGTTAAATTAGAGAACATATGTTCTCTATCTATGGCATGTTTTCATTACGAGTGAGTGAAGATGAGATGAAATCTTACTGTTTGCAGCGATTTGGAAGCGTGGCCTTCCGGTCTGGTTGGAGGTCAGTGTGGCGAGGTGAGCCTCAATGATCTCTCCGTCCACAAAGCTTCCATAGAGAGCCGTGCAGCCATCTGGGTAGATGTAGGCTATGGAGCTGCCAGTCATCTTTCCATCCTCACTGACCTGCCCGAACACGCTGCCCCCATCCTAACCTCAGCACACACCAACACACATGCACACACGCATACACACATATGAAATGGCTGCTATCCTTCAGAGTAAAGAATCATTAGTGTACTCAGCTCACTCACAGGATAGTAGATCCAGCACTCCCCACAGCGGATGTTGTCTTTGTACTGACCCTTAAAGACTAGGCGGCCATCTGCGTCCAGCTCCTGAGCTGGCCCGTTGAGTTCACCGTCGACATACGTCCCATGAAGGACACCGCCGTCCTCGTGTGTGTACAGCCCCTGGCCCTGCAGACCATCGTCAACGTAGAAACCTTCCAAGGTGCTGCGGACACAAAACAGACAGCTGCCGTGTGTAGGACAAGGAACACATCTAAAAATTGCATGTCTCCGGCCCTCGAGGAGGGGAGTTAGAAACCACTGCTACAGAGGATAGAACTGATCTTTCTGTGTTCAAGTTATTCTGTCTTCAGGACAAAGCCATTTAAGCAGTTCCTGTTGGCACCAACTAGAGCTGGACGATACGACCTAAAATTGACCTTGGGTTCTCAAGGTCTTAGACTTGATAGTCCAGTTTCAACAGTGAAAACTGGACTATCAAGTTTTCACACTTGATAGTCCTGTGCCCTGCACTATAGTCCATTTGCTACTTTTGGAATGGTCACTGGTCCACTTGAATCGACCTGCATAAGAGTTCACTTTAATCAAACAGAATATAGGTTTTTAGAAGGACCAGAGTTTGCATCAGAGTTGGATTATGCATTCACACTTCCTCAAGTGAACCAGACTTTCTGGGCAAACGGACTGGGGTTTGATTAAAGCGGACTAAACAGGGCTGGTGTTAATGCACTGTTAGTGAAGCTCCATGACTCAGTGAGTCACTACCTTCCATCAAAGAAGAAGAACTTCCCCTTGCCATTCTTCTCTCCATGGGTGAAGTGTCCTTCGAAGCGATCACTGGAGGAATAGGTGACTGTGCAGAAACCATGGGGCTGGCCATCTTCATCCAACGGGCCTACACACAAACACAAACAGGTTCTGGTTGATCGGGCTCAACTGTTTGTGATCTTAATCTGAGCACATCACGCAAGTTCAAAACACATAAACCCACATTTGAACACATGATAAATAATTATCAACTGAATGTTGTTGCACTGTTATGGCATTGCTGCACATATAGCCATGGTGTTTTTAATAAATTATTCTTAGTTTTTAATAAAGATTGAAAGACAGATTAACATTCATGTTAAAAAAAAGTTTGATTAAAATGTTTTGCTAAAAATGTACCAGATATTTTTTTTTTACTTTTGCATTTTTTCACAACTGGTGCTATGAAAAACACTGTCCTATATCACAGGTGGTCATAATATATTGCTATGCAGATTTTTGTTAATGATCTCAGAAATTTCCCTTAACATCGAGTGATTCCACTGATTTTCAGTAGGCTATTTGTAAAAACAAAAAGTACAATTATATTTATATATAAATAATTTGTGGTGTTTTTTCTACATTCCATGATCTGATCCTACAGCTGCTGTAGTTTTACTGGCTGAATCCTCACTCAACCCCAGCAGCTGGAGCTTCTTTGAAGTCAGAGTCAACTTTCTGTCAACTCTTAAAGAAACAAACTATCCAACCTTTCCTGACTGACTGCTGTTCAACAGACACAGCAGCTGTTAAAAGCACCGCTGCGTTCAGCGGGGATGAATCGAACATACCGTATCGCGTTAAACTTCCACCGGCAGCGGAGCTCTAACGGCACCCGCGCCGCTTTCAGCTGCCTCTCGCGCGGATCGCTATCACAACTCCAGCCCCCGGCGCTCCCTCCCGCTACCGAGCGGGCCCAGAGTCAGACCGCCTCATGGAGGCTCGGGTCTGACACGTTCAGCAGTTAAAGCGGGATCAAAGCCCTCCTTCATCACATTCCCCCCCGTGAACAGCGTGTGCTGCAGCGGTACAAACCTTCCACCACCTCCTCCATGCTCTCATCGTCGCTGTCCATGCCGCCGCGGGAGGAAGCCGGCTGATCACTGCACGCAATCCCAACCCTGCGCTGTCACCCGTGGGCTGCCGTGGGGCGTGGTAACACATGCCACCTATTAGACACTCTGAACCGGTTAACTGTTGACTTGACCTCGTTTTTTAAAATCTTCATTAGAGGATCCTGACAGCACTACCAGAAAGGCTCCTGCAGACTAGGGTTACCAGACGTCCTCTTTTTCCCGGACATGTCCTACTTTTCAGACCAAAAAAAATGTCCGGGGGGAATTTAAAAATCGTCCGGGATTTTGGTCAACTGCCTCAAAACACATTACATAGCTTACGGTGCATTGTGATTACATTGCCAGTCCGTTCCACTACTCCATTCCAGGTTTCTTTGTATGGCAAATTAGTCACGCACTTCTCCTCAAATCCAATCACGTTGCATTATGTGTGCGTAATTATGAAGCACTCCACCCCCCCCCGCTAACAAAAAAAAAAAAGTGTCCTCCTTTTCAGAAACCAAAATCTGGTAACCCTACTGCAGACAGATCACACAGGTAGCAATGGGAGAAAGAAACGATAGAAAACTCACACCATGCTGCACTGAGAAAACATTCTCACTTTTTTTTTCTTCATAGGGCGCAAACAAAAATATGTAATTGAGAATCCAGTCCCTATTTTACAGAAGCAGGGCAGGGCAGAGCTTTACTGTACAGACATGTTTGGACAGACAGTGGGATGGTTTTAAGTCTTTTCCCAGAAAGTTCCTCCTAACATTTGTGTTAGTCTGCAATGGCAACAGATTCCCCTCTTCTCCTGGCTGCGGTGACCCTTCTATCTGCCTTCCAGATGGGTAAGTGTTAACTGATATTAAATGAAAAATCCTTGTGTAACCACAACACTGCTTTTGCCTCAGTTTTATGTGTTTGCAGTTAGAACTGTATTGAGTTTTACCCCTGGTTCCTGGTGTCAGTGAGGCCCTGTGGGGTGAATGACCCCAGTCATGACTTTTTGCCAGATTGTGGTTCTGACCGGCATGCTTTGGATTTTGTAATATTAATTTTAGATGCACTCTTCTTACTTATGTGTTTTGAAAAACAAAAATGCTTTCACCACGGCTTACTGTAGTTGATGCGAAGAGCGGCCACATTGGAACATGAAGTCAGCCTTACAAGTCATAACTGATTACCTGATTACTGGATACACTCTGAAATCAATGTTTATTAGGATGTCTGACACCTACATCATGATGATGATAACACCACTGTGCTTTATTGTTTTAGCCAGCCAATAATTAGGGACAAGCGGTTCCTTACTATCTGTAAATTTTGACATGATTGGCAGGATTCTAACATTTTAAAAGTAAAATTTCCTAAAATATGTAACCGTGAGGCGCTCTAAATGCCTGCAAATGTTTTGCTTTTTGAATTATTAACAAAAGGTTGTTTCCTACCATCACTGTGTTCTTTCAGCGTACCTGGCCCGCAGAGTTGGATGGTCTAGAATGGCTCACAAGATCCTTCCTCCTGTAGTCTCCGGTCCTCCAGAGTTTGAACGAACTTTTCGTGCGCAGTAAGTCAGCTGCATGTACAGATTAAAATTTAATGTGTTAGCTTTGGTAGATAGAGAAGAGACTTACCAAATGATGGTGACTTTGAACAGAAAGTGCATCACTTTTAAATTCTGTTGACCTTTTTCGTGTTTTGTGAGTGTTTATGGTTGTGGGGTGTCATAATTTTCCAGAAACCTTTCCGTTTTGGCTCCATGTTTGCTTAATATCCAGTCCTCGAGTGCCACTGCCCTCCAACTCTGATTCATCCAAAAGTTGAATTTAGATAATATTGTCCTGGAAACATGTTTTCCAGAATAACCTCAAACTTCATCTTTGTACAGTTACCTCATAAGCACCGGTCATGCTTGGAACCTTTTAAATAGAAACTGTTAGCTTCTGGCGTTGGCAATAATAACCTCAAAAGAGTGTGCAACCATCATCTGTTTCCATCAAACTGGTCTCACATGCTGAGAAGACCACAACAGAGAGAAGCTCTGTTTGGAGAGTGTCTAGATCGGCTAATTTTTTAAGGATTTTAGTTGATGGATCACCTTAAAGATGTACAATGGAGAAAACAAGTATTTGATACACCGCAGCTCTAATGTCACCTCTAATGAGCGAACCTGCAGACGTTTCTACATCAGTTTTGTGTGTTTGCAGTCAGAACTGTGTGGAGTTCTACCCCGTGTTCTTGGTGACTCTGTGGACCTGTGGGATGTTCTTCAGCGAGATGCTAGCCGCAGCAACAGGTCTGGTCTACATGGCGGCCAGGCAGCTCTACTTCAACGGCTACGTCCAGTCCACCAAGAAAAGGTTACCCGCCGTCATCGTCTGTCCTAAGAACAAAGCATGTACAGATGTCAGGAGAGCACTGTGATCAGTGAGCGGTGTCTGCTCTGCAGGTTACCTGGCTTTTTCCTGACCCTGGCTGCACTTCTCACCCTGTCCATTCTGGCTGTGTTGGGAATAACGCACGGACTCCTGGACAAGTACTTTTACACCCGTATCTGAAGAATTGCATCCGTTTCACGTGAAGAAGAAAAGGATTGCAAATATTGCTGTTATGCACATAACAAGCCTGTATTCTCTAAGTGAATAATCTGTAGACAGAAGCTGTTCTGGTTCATCTGAGTAATTAACAGTAATTGTCTAAAAGTGGTTTCTGAGCAGTTTCCACTGCTGCAGGGTTCTGATTGAGGGCACACCGATTGCAGTTTTCTGTCCGATTGCTGATCTTTAAAAAGTCTGCCATGCCGATTCTGATTTTGACCAGTGCCAATTTTTTTGTCTGAAATGTTGCTAAATGTAGCCAAATGTCGCTGAAGTGGTAACAGTGGAGTGACTATTGACTGGGAATGTGCAGACATGACCTGGTGGATGGGTGCATCACTGAAACCTTTCAGATCAGTGGATAAGATTTAAGTATCGGCCAGTCACAATCCTCCAAAATTAAGTTTAATAGAGTGTAACTGACAAATTCATATTAATGTCAACTTTGTCAAAACCAATAAAGGTTTTTTTTCCCCTCATCCAAGTATGTCTTCTCATTTGAATTTTAATTATTGCTGTTAAAACATGATTCATATTTCTGGCTATTTTTAAATTCCTTTCATTCAGTGAAGACGTCTTTTTAATTCTGACTGGAAATGAGACAGTCTTCTGTTAAAGATAACACAATGTACATGGATTGTAAGTTTAGAAAATAAAGTCTTTATTTAAATTATGTTGACATTATATATATATATATATATTAGTGGTGGGACTTTGTTAAAATTATTAGTTGAGTTAATTTTGGGGTTTATAATTAATTAGGTTTTAAAAGAAAACTACATGTTGACAAAATAAGTAATATTTTCAATTCAAAAATCAAGTTTGCAGTTCTTGAGCTCAACAACAAGGGTATTTATTGTATTTGTTCTGTTATTCAGCCATCAGATTGGTGCAACGTGCTATTTTCAGTGTTCCAGACAGGAAGTCCTGATCATTCATGGAATATCTTTCGAAACGTGGAATGTGAAAGTTGACGTTAGTATTGGTTGCTGCTGCAACATGTTTACACTGCGCAAGAATTACTTGTGTACCAGAAACACACCTAAAAAAAAGATTCTTCCTCTGAACAGTTCACTTCGTGGTGGTACATCGCCCTCCAGCGGCTAAGTTGTGTATAACTTGTCTAAATCAAACAGATGGTGTCAAACATCAGCTAAGCTAACACGTACCAGGCTTAAAATTTTCTTTCGACGCTTCGCAGTTTAGCGCAGCGCCTCTTGTTTTCCCATCATAAGGTAAGTTTCCTGGCCACGGCTACAGCAGATGACATGTTGGTTTGTTGTCACTGATGCTAAGCAGCCTGCAGCTAGCCTGTTAGCATGCTCACAGCTAGTTAGCAGCAGCAGCAGCCAAAGCCCTGACATCTGCCCTCTTCTTTAGTTTCGGCTACCAGGGAAGCTAACAGCTTTCAGACAGCGGCTTTTTAAAGGATGGCGACCGAGTTAGCTTGTAGACTGTCGGTCTATAGTAGCACAGCATTTAGTTAAATAACGACTGTTTTAAAAATATATATACTATAAACAGCAGTGATTTAACGGCATTTGGTGGGTATTTACATCACACCAGGGATAACTCTTCACAGATCTGCTCCAACTGTAAACTCTTTGTAAATGGTTGATCTGAATGTGTGCTCCAGTGTCTCTGAGAGTCGCAGCCCTGCATTCCAAAAAGGAAGACGAGTACTTCACCATGAGCTCAGATGATGGTGAGAGAGCACACACTCACAGAGTCTATATTAAGCTGAATGTAAAGAGATCAGTGTGTGAGTAAACTGCTTCATGGCTGCAGGTGACCTGGAGAACCAGGCTGAGCTGGAGGAGAAGACCAGGCTCATCAACCAGGTGCTGGAGCTCCAGCACACCTTGGAGGGTGAGTACGTCTCCCTGCACTCACTGCTAACTGGGGACAGCACCGTGAGAACAAGCCTAACACATTCATTATGAGTCCACATGGTGACTGTGCAACATTATCCAAATCCTGAGTGGAAGTGTTTTTAGTTGGTCAGTTATTCCTGGAATGTTATTCCACATTTGTGTGGTTCATCTGGGAGGAAGTGAGGAGTTGTGAGCTGACAGAGCAATCTGGATGGTTGCAGGCAGCGGCAAACAACAAAACGTGCTGCAAACGCATGAGTGATCCAAACTCCAAAACACACAAACAGAAAACAGCAAATCAACAGAAAAACAAACAAAAAAAGGCTGCAGTCCCAGGAAACAGGAGCAAGGGAGAAAATGCTGTGATTAGTAGAAATGGCTGACATGAAAGGCTGCAAGCTCTCTCTGTAAAACAGAAGAGCTCCTGACCATTAGGGGGAGCCAACCAACAAATCACCTGGGATCAGACTCTCAGTAGAGATGGAAGGTAGAAAAGGTGGACTAGTCTTATTGAAATGCAATCTTTATCATAAGATGTGTTTTTAATCCAGGTGATATTGCAAAGCACATTAATCAGTTATGTTTTTGTAACTCAAAATCTTTTCCTCCTCTGAATCAGTGCAGCTACTTTCACTATAGTTGCACATTTCTGCCTGACATTGTTTACTACCTTAGTCAATGTTTTTCTTTTGTAAGGCATACAGCCTTGCAGACTGACCTGGACCATGTGTGTGTTCCAGACCTGTCTGCCCGGGTGGATGCAGTGAAGGAGGAGAACCTGAAGTTGAAGTCGGAGAACCAGGTCCTGGGCCAGTACATCGAGAACCTCATGTCTGCCTCTTGTGTCTTCCAAACGACCGACACCAAGAGTAAACGGAAGTAGGCAGAACTTCTGACATCACTGAGCCCAGTTGGACCCGGAAAGGTCGCAGCGTCTGGCCTCATGGACTCTTTAATAACATCTAATCTGGGACATAAAGACAAGCCTGAATGTAAATATTGGTTTTTATCTTCACTTGACCACTAGGGGGCAGTGTTGCTGGATTGGACGAATCATGCTATGATGTAATGAGTTGTGTCTTGGTATTTTAGGTTACGTGACTTTTTTTCCCCTAGCATAGATTTCAAAACAGAATTTGATCAATTTACACAATTATGCTAGCTTTTTTTTTCAAACACAGTTGGAATTTAGAAAATCTACTCCATATTTAATACTTGAAGCACTAGAATTGTAAATACTGTGTTATAACCAAGATAAATGACATCACTCAGGTGAACTACACATTTGCTACATAATTTAGTTATGAAGGAGAAAAAAGAAGGGATAAAAATAAACCTGTCATCTTCATGGCTGCTTTCAAAAACCTGCTCAGTTCATCTCATATGAGAAAGATGTAAGGCTGCAACTAATGGTTACTTTAGTAATCGATTAATCTATCAATTATTCTGATGATTAATCAGACAAAACATTGGCACATTCTACAGATTTTTCATTTAATCATGTAAGCCTTTTTATACATTAAGAGACAATTAAGCAATTCAATTCATTTAAAAATAATTTTATTGCCAATGATGCAGCGCAGTAGCATTCCTTTAAATCTGAACCCGGTTGAAGCTAAAACACTTGAGGAGTTTTGTCTAAACATTTATAACAGTGCTTTTATCTTAAATTTAAAATGTATACATATTGTACAGCATATTGTTTTAATAGCCATTTTAACTTTTTTTGAGTGTGTAACTTTTAGTTGACAATTATTTCAATAAACGATTAATCACAGTCAGTCCAATTAATTGTTTCAGTTCCAGAGAGATATCAATGGCAGAAAATCAGCTGAAGATGCTGCTGAAGGTGAGTGCAGTCAGACAGCCTGTTTTCTTCATGCTGTCTGATCAAAGCGGCTCGGCTCGGTCCGTTGGTTCCACAGAACCAGCTGCTTGCTCTGGAAGCACACAGCCTGAGATCTGCCCACATCATCCTGACGGTCTGCAGAGCTCTGGGGCTCCAGTGTTCAGAAGGGAGAGAGACGGTTTATCTGCTGGTTTCTCCACTCTGCTGCCGGATACCAGCAGAAACAACCCTGCCCCTGGTGGTTGCGCACTCTATTATGTTATGTTGTCTAAAACATGGAGGCTCTGTTCGTGTTCAGGTACCGTCAGTGAGTCAGTATTAGTTCTGTTGTCCAGGTAAAGCAGTCTGTGTTTCCAGCTGCACTCAGTAACGTCTCTGTCTGTGCTTCCTGTGACTGGCAGCCATGTTGGATTTAAAGCATTCAGACTCTGAGATCATCCACCCTGTTGTGCTTGTGGATTGTTTTTATTATTTCTAATATTATTGACTGAATAAAGTTGTGATGGTTGTTTCTGATGAACATTTGTCAGGCTGTTTTTGTGGATTTACGGTAATAAAACATCAGACTGCTGGTACTGATGGTTTGACAGGAGCTCATTTCTCATCATCTCAGCTTCACTCATGAAACTTAAAGCACTTATTTTGGATTTCCTGTCTCAAACCGACACAGATTAGATAATTATCCATGTTTTATTCTTTTTTCAAATAAAATCTGCCACAAAGGTGGTTGATGCAGATTGGATATTTTTCTTTAATTACATCACACAAAGTATATATTTTAAAAACCATGTTTTTTGCTTTCTCTTTCATTTTATAGTAAACAGATTCAGATTTATCAACTGACTTTAGAGAACCCAAATCTGCTTTTAATTCATTTATTAAAAGTGGCTAAACACAGTAAGTATTTATAAAAGCAGAGTGACCCAAATATTCAGCTCAGAAAACTTGATCTATTTTTAATAATGTGAAAACCTCGTTAAGATTTGGATCTACAATGATTTAAACTTCTAATTTCTGCTTGTGTCTAACTTGCTTGTAAGTAAGTAAATTATTTAATTTAATCTTGAATTATGGTCTAGTGGCTGCAAAACAAACAAAAAAAACCATCCAGGGGTTGCTAATTGCCTCCGGTCCTTGCGTTGAGCAACCTTACTTTAAATGCATAACTTCAGGTTGATTTTCATTGTTTGGCACATTTTCTGGGTCACGGACTAGAAATCTGATCTGTGGGGAGTCAGTCTATATGAACAAAAGATTTTTGTTCACTAAAGGTCATTTTTAACATGGTAAACAAAAGTAAGTCAAGAAAAAGCCTAAAGAAATGAAAGGGAACCCTGGTGATGCAGTTTGATATTTCATACGTTTATTTCATAGAATAAAAATCTGTCATAGTGCAAAAACATGTGTGACAGGTTATGTTGGTGTAAACCCATCAGCGGGTGGAGTAGAGTGCTTCTTCCTCCACCTGGTTACTCAACATGAGCCAGATTTGTGTCTGAAGCTCCTCTCAGATCACCAACAGGCCATCTGGTCATCAGGCTTCAGAGCTGCTTCAAAAGTCCCAGTAGTTACAGTCTTTGTCCAGCAGAGGGCGCGCCTTGTCTTCATACTTTGATGTGAATCTGACGGGCAGAGGAAACCAGAATGAGTGATCGGTTCAGTTTGGTTCCAGCATCACTAATGTTTGTTTCACATTTTTTACAGCTTTGCAACGGATCCAGGTATAAGCCTCCAGCAACCAGCAGACATTCAGAGAAGAAGACAATATGATGTGATATTTATCTGAAAATGACCAAATAATCTGAACCACAGGAAATGTATTTATGAGAACAAGTTGAACCGGTTTCTCCTGCTTTACCTGTAACTACCATCTACGTAGCAGCCAGACAGTTACCAGAAGGTAACATTTCCTTATTTGTGCAGTATCTAGAACCTGCAGACCAAACAGGTCTGAGCTGAAAACATGACAGGCAGACGAGCAGTTGAGAGCTGTCTTCATCAGAAACACTACGTACATGTTTCTGAGCTCAGACATATTGAACGTGTTTTTACTTGCTCATCTGTGCATTATCTTTCATCCCAAGAAATGATACCCTGCACAGCAAACACAAGACAATAAAACCCCAAAAGCAGCTGAAATATGTTCATCTTCATTCTGCGATTGGTTATTAAGTGACCAGACTTTCAGTGTGTCCGGTGTCTGGTGAGACGTAGGGAATAATTAGCGAGGTTAACTCAGGAGCAGAAGAATGTAGGAGTGGGGTGAGGGGTTTTATCATAACAAAACATCAGAGGAAGTTTCAGTAACTATTAAACTGGGCACTTTCTATTTGGACTTCCTGAAAATACTAACGGCACATCTGACACATTTATGTTTTGGTTGTGTAATCAGATCTGTCTGGGTAGATCATTTATGTGTAGATCTATAACTAAGTTTATAGGGCTTCATTAATCACTTTCAGTTAAGGATCAAAAATCCCAAAAGAAAAATAAACATTGTTGTAACTCATATCATTCAAGAAACTTCACAAAGTTGGGTAAGAAGGATCTCCAGGCCTCTGACTGAAGACTGTAGCTGTCCGACAGTCTCATGACGTCATGACATGCTAACAGCTCAGTCTCCAGGCAGACAGTAGAAACATGCCCTGGATGACACCATCAGTCATTAGCTGATCTGCTACTCCACCTCATTTGCTTTTGCCGCTCCACTTTAAATCTCTGTCAGAGATGTTGGAGTAGGGGATAAGATCCCTGATCATTATCAACTTCCTGCTCTGAATCCTTAAGCCTGTTCAGCTCCTCTAGGATTTGTCACTCCGGCAATGTTCCCTCTAATTTTTCATGTAGCTGGGCATACACACAGCCTCCCTGAGCACACTGAGGACCACTGTGAGCAACATCAGGTGTGCCCCCCCCACCCCCCACATAAACTAAAGAGCCATGTCTACAACCGCCAACCGCCTCTGGGCTACAGGCATTTTGTTAGCATGTTTTCTAACAAACATTTTTAATGTTTCCTTCACAATATTTATTTATTTACTATTAATCTATTTGTATGATTTGTTCTTTTAAATTGCCATTTATATTATTTTTCCCGTTTTGCTTCAATACGGGGCGGAGAAACAACAACCAGCTGTTATTTTAGCTTAAGCTAACCTGAATATTTACAACTCTCTTGTTGATACACTGACATTACTTACCATAAAAATCTATCCTTGCGCGAACATGTCCGGCGGACCTCCGCGGACTGAAGTGCGTCTGAATATGTTGGACTTTTCCTACCTAGTAAATCTGCTCGGTGCCACAGCGCATATGGACAAGGCACGTAAACACAATAGCATGCGGTGATTGGCTGCGTAGCGTAAGTGAACCG